>VMDR010001148.1:0-143619 GCA_007922815.1 Macrotus californicus
TATCCCAGAAATTGATCCAGAAGAGATAGTCCAAAAAGAATCAAAAGTTATAAACACATTCTTTTTTATGGTCTCTGCATGAGAAGATGGATGTTAGCTGAACCTGAAGTGGTAGTCATTTCACAATGCATGTAAATCAAATCATATGATGCATGCCTTAAACTTATACAGTGATGTATGTCAATTATTTCTCAGTAAAACTGGAAAAAAATATAAACACAATGATATCCTTTGCAATGTAATCAAAATGAGTGAAAGAGAAAAAAATTAAAATCATTCAAATTAATGACCGACGCAAAAGTGAAATGAGGAAATGATTGTGGTATAACGACCGGATGGAATATCGGGCCGACATTGTAAGATGATGTAACAATGCCGTGTGGCGGGAAAAGGGCAGATCACAAGGATAAATGCGGACTGAGGTCACAGTCACATACGCATGTGTGCAAAAGGAAGAATGCTGGCAAGGGCCACAGAAAAAGGCACGTTTTATGAAAGAGGAATGTAATGAATACTTTCCATTTACTTTCCAATACTTTCCATGGAATACTCTCCAGGTTGTTCTAATGAAGCTTTAACAGTGACTTGAAATCCGGTGTAAGCAGGCATGATTGAACATCCGTGGGACACCTAGTAATGTGCAGCAGATACTTCAGAATGCTCCCTGTAAGACAGCCACTGAACCTTCCTGCCCAGGAGAGACCATCCGCCCTTTCAGCAATATCTGTTTGTGTTGGACCTAGGGCTACTATAACAATGTGTCACAAACTGGGTGGCTTTAACCATGAAAATTTATCCTCTGACGGTTCTGGAGGCTAGAAACTAAAATCAAGGTGTCAGCATGGCCAGGGCCCTCTGGAATCTGGGTAGAATCCTTCTCGGCCTCTTCCTAGCTTCTGGTGGTGTCTGGCAAGCCTGGCAGTCCTTGACGGATAGCTGCACCACATGGCATTCTCTCCTCGTGTCTTCACATCCTCTTCTTACAAAGACACAGGTCATACTGGATTCAGGGCCCACCCTAATCCAGTATGATTTTATCTTGACTTGACAAGTTGCATTCACAATGCCCCTATTTCCAAATAAGGTCATGTTTTGTAAGGTACCAGGAGTAAGAACCTCAACCCACCTCTTTGGAGAATACAATTCAACAGTGTCTAGCTTAGAGACTTTCAAACATGACCTGCCCCATATCCAAAAAATCTAGATGCTTGTACCCTAACCCTCCACTTGTCTCAACTCTCCTATATAGACCATGATGTCGGTAGGAAGTAGAGCAATAAAAATGTAAGCTTCAGGGTAGCCATTTGGCACCATTTTACACCCAACCCCAGATACTTCTTGCTGGAATTGCTTTGTGGGGGAGATTTGAGGACTTACTTATCTAATGACTTCAAGGAGGGTTTCAAAGGAGCTCTCTGACGTGGGGATTGAGAGTTATTGAGTTCCATGGTGCTCTATTAGTCTCACCTTCATTGCTCTGGCCTCAGCAGCATTTAAGAAAAGTCAGCATAAGATTCACCCAAGATTTATAACTACTGTGACTGATTTCTGCCACCCTTAGCTTTGGGGACTCGAGAGGCTACAATGTGGGGCAAAAGCCAGTCAGAGAAAGACAAATACCATACGATTTCACTCATATGTGGAATCTAAGGAACAAACTGAACTAACAAGCAAAATACAGACTCATAGATAGAGAGCAGGATGATCGCTATGGTGACGGAGAATGAGGGGGTGGAAGATAGAGCAAAAGGAAAAGGACTCATGGACACAGACAACAGTGTAGTGATGGCAGTGGAGAAGGGAGGTATAAGGGGGCTACATGGTAATGGAAAAAAATACACCAAAAAATTTTAAAATAAAAGGCAGCAAGGAGTCATCACCACATGGCCTAGCAGCAGCAGAGGCAGAAAGGAAGCAGGGCACGCCCAAATTCAGAAAGCTGGGACATGCTCAGCAGAAATGCAAAATTGTTTCGGGGTGATTTAAGTCAATATTAGAGGCAGGAGACTCTCGAGCTCTGATGGAAATAAAGTTTCCTCACTTCAGTCTGTGTAGTTTCCCTCTACTGATAAAATCAAGTCCAAACACGATTGCATGTGCTTGCAATTTGTCCTCAACCAACCTCCCTAGCTTCATATTTTACTCAAACATAGGTGCTCACTTGACATTTTCTCAATAGATCTTCTGACTTAACACACCCATTGCTTTGCACGTGATCTCCTTCCTACAGGGTGCCTCTCTGGCTCCCATGCCTAGAGAAGGGAGAAACTCAAATGCCTACTCAAAGAGCCCCTGCTACATGTGTCTATGATCATTTTCTATGTTTTCCCCATTCATTTATTAAGTTCATTCAGTATTTAATCATCCACTGGATAACTGTTTGCTTGTTTTGCCAGGCTCTCTCTGAAAGCTCTTGGGAAGAATTCTTTCTTCTTGGTGGCTTCTGATGTTGGCTGGCAATCCTTGGCAATCTTTGACTTACGGCTGTGTCACTCCAGTCTCTGCCTCTGACATCAGTTGGCTTTTCTTGTTGCCTCTCTGTATGGCTCTGTTTCTCTGTGTCTCTGTATTCAACCTCCTTTTCCTTCCTCTTATAAAGATATCAGTTACTGGGTTGGGGGTTGCCCTAATTCTGTATGACTTAGGGTTTGTTTTTTTTTTATTATGAGGTATAATTGACATACTATTAAATATTTATTGACTGCTGACAATGTACCCAGGACCATATGTACCTGTGAGGGATGGATGGAGGAGTGGGGGTAATTAGTCTGTGAATTCTCTGGGCTTGTGGATAAGGAGTTGCAGGTTCAAGCAGAGAGTTCTATGGAATTAACATAAGGGACAGTTAGACACCTGGCATCTTCCACAACAGGCGCATTTGGGGGCCCTGTGTCATGACAGCAGTACGACTCTTTATTCCCAGGTAAATCTGCCACCTCCACGTAGACTGCTGCAGCCTGGGAATGACAAGTACCCTTCAGGATGGGCATTCTCACACCTCAGTAAGGACTCCAGGAGCAGAAGCCATTCTGGGCCCAGCCTGTCCCCATCTGCGGCGGTGGCCAAACCAGGTGGCCTGAAGAGGAACACAAAACCTCTGAGAATAGCTTCCCCATCCTCCCATGGGAAGCCCCGAATCCCTTCCCGAGGGATGCAGGCATACCCAGCACTTTGCCTTTGACATTGAGCAAGTGTCACTTCTTGACCAAGAGGGCAGTTTCCATTTCCTGAGCCTGGTTATACGTTGGAGAAATATCCCATCTTCAAAAGCACCGGGGAAAGTTACACATCCCTGGTGCTTGTCGGGGCCTTCTGTGCTTCTGTTAGATTAGAACTTTTATTTCCTCCTCTCTCCTCTATTTTTGATTGCATATACTTCCTCTATTTGCTGCCCCAATGGTCCAAGCCACCCCCTACATATCACTTCCACAAGAGAAATAAGCAGAGGTAAATGAACCACTTCTTCCTCAGTTCTCCCTCAGATCTGCCCTTCCTTCCACTACTGCAAAAGGCGCAGCTCATGATGATGGCTGCTGTCCCTGTCTCTCTGCACTCTGCCTGCCCTCCGCCCCCCCACCCCACCCCGCAGACTGTGAGCTTCCCAGTGCAGGGACCCTGCCTGTTCCCTCTCTGTCCCCTAAGCAGAGCCTGGTGCGGAATACTTACAAGGTTTTATTGAACTGATAGAATAAACTGAAGGCTGGATATGCCTATAGGTTCTGATACTTACCTTGATTTCTCTTTAAAGTCTCTCTGGGTGAATACAAATGGAAAAAGTAGGTCTTACAGTCTGTCCTGTTCTCCCCAAGCTGCAGAATTTCCTACTTCCAGACTTGTGTTCAATGAACAAACTGGTGTGCCATGAATGAATGAATGAATGAATGAATGAATGAATGAACAGAAAGGCAGGACTGGAACATCTCTTAGAAATAAGCTCAACCAACCTCAATGACAAGATGGCTCCTGAAACTCAAAGTCTAGCAGTGAGTCCCTGCCTGACTCAATGCAAAAATGGAAGTCTCCAAATTATCAGGCACAGCACCTCCTTCCACATACCACCTCTTTATCCAAATGTCTATGCAAAGATGTCCAGCAAATAGAGGGTCGGGTGGAGGGGATGTCCTCCAGCTGGATGCTTTGCTAGTCCTTCCTTCTCTCCCCACCTATGAGCTCAGCAATGCCCAGTTGTGCCCCCAATTCTATTCAGGACACTTGCAATTTCCCAATAGGATCACATAACATTTGCAAAGGACATCTGAAAAAATGTTAGGGGCACATGCACGAATGAATGCAGGGAGCTGTGTCCTTCCAGCCTCTTTGCTTCCCTGGCCCAGGGCCACCCCAAGTTGCTGCTTCCTCCTGCTCAAGGAGACTGAGAGAAACCTGAAGTTCCTGCGGGGAGTTGGGCCACAAATGCAGGAGGAACACTTTCCTCACTGATATTTCAAGACTATTTCACAATCACCAAACCACCAGCCACATGCTGAAGCAAAAGTGCAAGTTTGGATTGTGTGTGTTTGTTCACTCAAACACAAATAGTAAGGTTTGAAGGAAACTCAAACAGCCAACAGAATTCCTTGTAATGGCAGAGTGGGTTTTGGCCAAAAGAGTGTGTTTGGGGCAGGGAGATGAGAGGCTTAGTCAAGAGCCAAGTGTTAGGTCACCAGATACGGAAAAAAAAAAAAACCCTCCCCAAACACAAAATGTGACAACAGACACAGAATTGTGTTTTTTAAACACACACTCAGAAGTTTTATATTAAAAGAAAAACTGCAAACAGTATTGTTTTTATCTTCTGCATTTAATATTTTGGGTGCTATGATCAAAAGAGATCAAAAGAAGGATTTTATCAAGATGACACAAGCAAAATTTAAGGTTTTTTCGTTTGCTCATTCACTTGTTTGTTTCTTTGTTTGTTTTTCCAGTTTATTTGCTAAAAGGATAGAGAGAACAGGATACCTCTAAGGTAGGGTTGCCAAGTAAGATACAGAACACTTAAGATAAGTTCGAATTTCAGATACATGACAAATACTTTTTTGAGTATAATTATGTCCCAAATATTTCATGGCATATACTTATACTAAAAAGTATTGGTTGTGTATCTGAAATGCAAATTTAACTGGTTGGCCTGTATTTTGACTTACTAAATCGGACAACCCTACTACCAGGCCTCCAGACAATTGCTTGGGTATTCTACTTTGGAAGATTGTAACCATCTCCACACTTTCTTGAACCTTTCCCACAATGTCAGGCCTGGAAGCTGATCTAGTCCAATGCCCTCATTATACAGATAAGGAAACTGGGGTCAGAGAGAGGAAGTGACTTGCTTAAGGTCACACGAAGATTCAGTGGTATAACCAGGACATAAACCTCAGGTTGGTTGGCCACGAATGACAGAGCCTCAAGTCACCATAGGGTCATCTACAAAGGTCAAACCAAGGTTCCAGCCACTCCAGGACCACATGGATATAAAAATAATCTGTCTGAAATCTTTAGGCCTATTCCCTTAGAAATAGTAGGTTAAAAGCTGACGAATCATGCATTTCAGCACTTTTTCAATGCCCAAAACATTGGACTCAAAAGAAATTGCACATAAAACCCAGAATATAAAATAAATTAAAACTAAAACTGTTCTGATTGGATCGGGGTTAGAGTAGTGGCCCCCATGGCCCTCCTTTTCTCTGCTAAAGCATCCCAAAGCCACATTCATGGATTCCCTCGAGTTCCATCAAGTGCCATGGATGACCACTGTGTGATGCAACAAGCCCTGGTTTTGCATTCAGAAATTTCACTAACACCAGCCTTGGGCCAAACGCTCACTTCTCTGAGTCTCAATGTTCTTGTCACTTAAATAGAGAAAAGAAGAATTACTAATACCAAGAGGGCATTGTGTGCACTAATATATATGGAAGGGCACTGGATGCTGTGGGCACTGAACCAATAGGCATTCACCCAGGTGTTTGCTTTTCTATAAATGAAAGAAAAATGAGTAGAAAACAGAGGGGGAGGGGGACAGGGACTATTTGTTAGCTCTATTTTCACTTACTTGTCAAGCCATTCCTTTTTAATCTTTATTCTTACTCCTCTTGAGATCTTAGGGATGGATTCTGACAGGTTGCTGTGGCTCCTATTCATGGATTCTGAAGTACTGAGCAGTCAGATTATGAACACAGTGTCTGTGGAGGCGGGTCAGCAAAAACAAGGGCACATTTTGGACCTTTCCAGACAGCCAGGACCACATTCCACAACCTGAAACTTCAGCTGCTATAACCCCTCCAATGCCAGTCATTCAGGTGTGTTTGTGAAAAGTCTAAAGCTCTTGGTTTCTGGGAAGACATTTGAATGTCCTAAGAGCATCTGGTGCATAAGTATCCCAAAGACTGTGTTCACATGGAAGGCCATCCTCTGACACATCTGTCAAGGGTGGACTTGCCTAGAGCCACATCCCTTTCTGCAGTTCTGGCTCTCTCCCAAGACCATTATCTGGCCATGAGCTTTTCCCACTGTCCCATGTTGAGATCTCTTGGATCTTGCCCTTCATTTCAATTCAACGTATGTCATCCCCAAACATTCTAGATTCTAGGCCATTTCTTCTTAGGAATACAACTCATGGCCTTGGGGAAATTCTGAGAAGCAAGAACCCAGGGAGTTGGCTTGGACTAGTGTGATAAACCATTTATATATTCTCGAGTAAGTCAAGTCTTCTCTTGTGCTTTGGTTTATACAAAAAAGCACAGACTTGCCTGTCTCACCAGGAGACTTGGAGAACCTAAAAATAATGGGTATATGCAGAATGATCAGTAAAACACTATTTAGACATCAGATTTTGTATTTCCACTGACAGTTTGGGGCTTTAATCAACTCTATAGTCTCCCATTGTAATGCCTAGCAGAAAGTAATCAATCAACCAATACTTGATTTCATTAAAGTGAATTCCAATACTAGTCAGGTTAAAATATTTGTTGAAACACACACAAAAGATTGACATTTCAAATACGACCCTTTGATGCTCTGAACAATTTGATCTGCCCTGTCCACGATAACCTAGTGGACATGTTCTTCTACATGAAAGGCTTGGTCAGCATTCCTTCTCTGGTGCCGGTTTTCTAGTACAAGTGAAAAAACATGAGGGACTACACTTCACTTGGCAGCTGGGATAGGACTAGGATCACTCAGTCCCCAGGGTGACTGGGAGCAGATAGAAATGTGCATGAATTTGTTTTTCCTCAGTAGATCAGCTGGCCAGGCTGAAGTGTCAGGCTAAGGAAGGCAAAGAAATAAAGCCAGAAGGCTCTCCTGACGATCCTGTGCCCTGGCCCCTGCAGTCTTTTACAGAGCCATCCCTCATATATGAGGAGCCCCAGCTGCTTTTCTCAGAGGCACACTTACGTTCGAGGGTGAGAGTAAGTAAGACTCCAACGGCATTCACACTTTGCCAGTGCTCCGAGAACCCAAAGAACTGCTCTTCCTTCCTGACATACTGTGGACGTGGGCTGGGAGAATTCACTGGGAAAGTGTGAGGCAGGGCCACATGATGTAACTATTTGCAAATTCTTTAAATTTTGAAGTCGAGGAACTGGACTCACAGAAATATCACTCCTTCTGCACAGGGAAAAGGGGCCTTTGTGAGGATAAGTTGCAAAAAAGAAAGGAGAAATAAAGAACATGGAGAAACCTGAGTCTTGTGCAAGCATTTCTATATTCTTAAACTCTGTTAATGGGTCTGTATCCCAGGACCCAGTCCTGTCTGAGTATCACCGCATCTCTCCGGAGAGTTCAGGCTCATCCTGTCAAAAAGACACTTGACCTCCTAGAACCCAAAGCTTGTTCAGGCCTGCCGTTGGCCATGTAGCCTCCTTGCATTTACTTGAGGTTTGGAATTTAGAAAGAGTTCTCCTGTGCTTGACCTCCTTTGCTCCTCTCTGTCACCCTGGAAATGGAGATATTGTCACATTCATGTCCCAGATAAGAAGACCAGCCACAGCCTGCCTGTACAAGAAGGGAAAAGCCCATTTGCAATTATGAAATAATATTTAAACTACTTAGGATAAACAGAGTGAAGAAATTTCCTGTCACATTCATGCTTTTGGAAAACAACATTTCCAGAGAGTAAGCAGAACCAAAACTAAGTATTAATTGCCTAATAACCACAGTTTTAACTGGATGGAATTTTATGAGATTTCCAAATTGGGCATGCCATGTTTCTAGGCGAAAGGACTGAAGATTGTCATTTTGATTAGTTTTACTCAATAGATTTAGTCCTTTCATTAATCTTCATTAATAGGATGGGTAAGCAATGGAAAGCAAAGCCAAAAGGATACTTAAATTCTTCAGAATTAGAGAAATGTGACATGTAAATAAAAGTTCCCCTGCTACTCATACCAACCCCTACCAAAGTCTGTCTTGCTTAGGAAATAAAGTCATTTTTCTCCATTAAGCCAGCTCTATCGAAAATGTCAGCATGGAATTGGAGCCACTGTAGGCAAGGCTACACTGGAAGCGCCTGCAAATAAATTGCTTTGACCTGAGGCTCTTCTGCTTAGAATGGAATGAAGAGGCTGTGCTGGTTGCTTGGCACCCATGTAGGCACACACTGGCAGCAGAGACTTCCCCAGAACTCTACAGCTAACACATGCCTATCCACCCCCTCACCTTACAGAGGAGGAAATGGGGCTCAGAGGGTGAAAGGCCTTAACTGGCTATGGCAGCTCTGGAGCCAGAACCAAGGGCTGCATTTTTAACTCAGACTGTGGTATGGTGTAGAGTGGGGGTTGGGGGAGAGGGCATGTGTATGTAGGTGTGAATGTGTGTGTGTATGTTTCGATGAGAAGCCCAGGGCCAGAAGAGGGTTTTTTGGGGGGTGAAACCTAGCTGGGTCTCACATGGTAAGCAGAAGTTACAAAGATAGGGCAGAGTGAGGGGTAGAAAATTTCCTGAAAGAGAACAGTTACAAAGTGTGAGAACTCTGGGTGTTGAAGGGATTGCAGGAAGTTCAATTTGTCTAAGGATGTGGGTGGAGATGGGGGAAGAGAAGGGCAGGGGCCAGATCAAAGTCCCTCGTATTCATTGTGACTGCCTCGACCTGCTCCATGCTGGCTGCTGGCTCCTAAAGCATGTGGACCAATCCCACCAGCTTCCCATCCCATGCTGGGGCTCTCACCCACTGTGTCCTGTAGACCACTGCCACTCAGATCTCTATTTCCAACTAGATCAGGTCTCCCCTTTAGAATCCCCACCCACCTTTCTCTAGCTTCTCTTCTCTCTTCCCTAGGAGCAGAAGGACAGGCTACCAGACATCAGACATGTAGGGAAATGGGGAGGTTGGCATTGGGGAGACAGACAAGGAGAGAAGGAGGGCTACACATTCCCACCCTATTAAGAGTCATGTCTCGGAGGAGTGCTCCAAGACACCAGAGAACCCTTCCTCTTTTCAAGGTTTACTCACAGTCCCAAAAGGGTGAAAGCTAAGGAGACACATGAGCTTCAAGCCTGCCACAGCTGACTTGTGGAGCAAGGTTAAAGCTTGTGGGGTTTCTTCCCAGGGCTTCTCCACCCCACCCTGCGACATTGCCCTCTACCCTGACCCCAACACTAGCAGGAGGGTCAAGCCACACTGAGGGATCAGTATTTAGCTCCTGTGTCATTGGGTTTGGGTTACTGCTAAAAGATCAAAGGAGTTCTTCAGAGCCAGTGACAGCTCACCACTCCAGAATGGTACAGCTATATAGAAGCAGCCTTCAGAAATAGGCCTGTCCTTCTGAGTTTGGGAATACCATTACTGTTTTCACTCACTGTCTTTGATAGTTTGAAATGTTTGAGTGGAAGGTATTTGATTGCTTTGGGAAAAACAAAGAATTGCAAAAAGCCCGAATTTGCATTGGTTTTATTTATTACTATTACTAGCTCACAGGAGCAAAATGTGCATCTCTTCTCAACTCCATGGTCAATGACATCGACTTGGTGGCTTGAAGTCAGCCATGGTGGGATACACTTCAGCTCGCCACTGGTTTCATCTCATTTCTGGGAAGAATCCCACAAAGCTGATACTTGGAGCAGAAAACTAACTTCCTTTACAGATGAAATGCAGAATTCCAGTACTTTGGAATGGCATGAAAAGCAAGAGACATCACATGTTAAACAAACACTCTCCTGACAACCTTGGAACGGACATCTTTCTTTTTTTTTTTTTTTCCAGAACAGAGGTTCTTTTCAGGATATAACAAGAGACCTGAGTCTGGAATCAGAAGTCTTGGTGTTAATTATGACCCTCACCATTGATTAGATATATGTTAGTAATCAATGCATCTTGACTTAGTCTTGGAGTCTCATTTCCTCCATCACTAAAATGAGATGGACAATTTCCCACCCTGATTATGAAGAATGAACAAAATAATAGACATTAAATATAGAGTCTGCAGCAAAGAGCAGATAGTAAGACGAATAACAGGCTAGAAAACATGGACACCATCTTGTCAGCCAAATGAAGAGTTCTTCTCTTCCTTCAAGGGGAATTGCATCCATCCAGGTGGATTTAACATTGCTCCAGTATTCATGGCACTTTCATCTGCATGAGCCATTGTGCCTGCTCAGTAGAAGAGTGTGGGACAGTCACGGGTGGTGAGGGGACTCCACTGCCTTCCTTTGCCCTCTCTCCTGGTGGGACTGGTGATGACTCCCTGGGGAGCGATCACAGCTAGATGTTGGCAGGCACGACACATGACACATGGCAAGCTCCAGAAACTTTTCCAGCTGTAACATCTTTGATCTCTGGGAATTCTCCAGACTCGTGAAGAAACAAATCTTCTAAGACCTCTGGAGGAAGAATTGTCTGTTGCTGGAAGTCTTAAAAGAATGAGTCCTAGCAGAAGGTCTGAGGGCAGTGTTCTGGTTATTGTCACTGCACAACAAATTACTCCAACACTTAGTGACTTAAAATAACCATCTTGGTATACTCGCTGATTCTGTGGGTTGGGGATTCAGAAAGGGAAGAGGTTTGACTCTGCTCCACAATGTCTGAAGAGACAGCTGGGAGAGAGGCAGGGCTAGAGACTGGACTCATTTGGCAGCCTCTTCACCCACGTGTCTGGCAAGGACCTCCGCTGGTGTTATTGTCAACCAGAGAGCCTGCACATGTCCTCGCCTTGTGGCCTGAGCTTCCCCACAGTATGGCAGCCTCAGGTTTTTTAAGTGTCACCTTAGGACTCCAAAGGCAAATGTCCCAGCTTCATAGGCAGAAGCCCACCACACTTCCCAGCCCCAAGCTTTTGTGACCTGGTCTCAGAAGTCACTTGGTGTCACTTTCTACAGCATTCTATTCCTTCTGAGCAAGTTGGGAGCCCTGCCCAGAGTCAAGGGAAAGGGAATTAGACTCCACCTCTTGATGTAAAAGTGGCAAGGTTCTAGAAAAGCATGTAGAATGGGAGGTATTGTTGCCACTATCCACAGGAAATACAATCTATCACAGATAGCAACAGATATTTCTCACGTGGGGCCTTCACCTCCTATCTGTGTAATGCAGATAGCTACAGCTTTGAGGTCTGCTCTTGGCCTGCTTCTCTCCCAGCCCAAGGCTGGGTCCAGTTCATCATTCTTTTATGATCTTGCCATTAAGAGGATTTTGCAAGCAGCTTTGGGGGCCAGAGCCGTGACTTGTTCATCTGGCATCTCCCATCCACATGCTGCTCCTGGCACAGAATGGGGCCCAGAAATGGTTATCAGATTGGAATCAATAGGTTATTCAGATCTTATAGAATGTAATAATAATTTTAAGAAACATTTACATAGTGCTTCTTATGTGCCAGGTATGACTCTCAGTGTTTTAGAGATGTTAATTCATTTAATCCTCTAAGGAGCTTTAAAAGGAAGAGCATTGTTAGCCCCATTTTACAGATAAGGAAGCTGAGGCACAGGTAGCTTGAGTGACTTGCCTGTGATCACTCGGCTCACAGGTGGCAAAGCCAAGGTTTGAACCCAGCAGTCTGGTTTCTAGAGCCTGCACTCTTAACCACTATACTACTCGGCTGCTCCCAGGGTGTGGGGAGCCATGGTTACATAAGCAGGCTGTTGGGGGAGCTGATGGTGATTCTGACACCTCCTTGAGAATTTGCAAGTTCTTGTCTCTTTCTGGGTGTCTATGCCTTCATCAGTAACGCAAAGAGGGTGAACTACGTTTCTCAGGGTCTTCCCAGCCTGCTATATATGCTCTATCTTCACAGGTAGACTAAACCAAAAGCTGAACCTCTTATAATACAAGCTTTTATGGTCTTCCAGAAAGATCTTAACAGGGAATTTCAAGGGTTATTGAGGACCCAGAGTCCTGGGACAAAATGCCATAAGCCAGGATACAACATTCATTTCAAGTCATCCATCCTAAGAATGTTTCCTGAGCACCTAACAGATATCATGTTCGCCGGAGGGGAGCACAGAGACAGCAAGTAGGAGACACTCAAGAGGAGTGGTTACCCTGTCCACCCCCCCTCCTCACGCCAACCAGAGTACAGAATCAAGAATTCCAAGGGCACAAGGAAAACGAGTGTGACGCTTGGAACGCTCTGAGTGAGCATCGCCATGGGATCTGACAGACTCTCAGCAGAAGATCAAAAACTGCACGATTCTCGTGTGATCCCAGCCAACTTGTTTTCTGGGACTGCTCAGAGGCCTAACTGACAGGGAACCCACCAAGACACAATGTTCCAGGCCATCCTGTCTTTTCTTGACACCAAGTGCTTACTCGGCCTACACTCATTAGCCAATAGAGAGAATGAGGACACAGGACCCCACAGTGGTATTTTGATCACCTTCATAATTCAGTAGTGCGAGACCAGAGCAACAATGAGGACCTCGGCAGAAGCCTTCCCCTCCCCAGAAGGGCCATTGCCAGGTGCCTCCCCACCTAAAAAAGGACGAGAGGAGGAATGCGAAGGCCTGGCAAGGTGCGCCGGCAATAGGGAAGCAGCAGGCCAGGAAGAGGCTACAAATTGGATCCCTGCAGCTCAAGCTGCCTGCGCTTGGCTCTGATGCCTGAACTGACTGCCCCATCAAAAGCCAGCGCAAGGGAGAGCTGGTGAAAGGTAAATGCCTTCCATTTGCTCTGCGCAGTGGTGCTATTAGCAGCACACGGAAAGAATTTGGGTGTCAGATTTTTATCCCAAAAGCCTCACTCAGATAACGGGGTATTTCTCTTACAAAGCAATCTGCTTTTGATAGGATTTCCCTCCCGTTTTTAAAAACTGTTCCTGCTTCAAGCCTCGCACAAGCAAAGCTTTGCTCCCTTTTTCTTCATCTCTTCTCTCTTCCACCTTTGCAACAATGGTGGAGGCCAGTTTCTGAGCTCCTACTCAGTGGAGGCCGCTCCCCACCCTTGGTATTTCTTTAACAACCTTTGACGACAGTCCTATCAGTCTGCCCCTCATAGACAAAGGAGGCTGTGCAGGGTCAGAGAAGCAAAGTCACTGACCCAAGTTCACACAGCTGGGCAGGGGCAGACTGGCTGAGGGCCTGGCGTGAAGCCACAGACCCCACTCCTCCCTGCTGCTCCGCGCACCCTGTAAGTGCCACAGAAACTCTAAGTCACCAGCTGCTCCAATTTACAACTCCTACGCTTAATCACTTAATCACTCACTACCAATGTGTTGGCTTTGGGTTGGGGGTGTTTTCAGGTAGTTCTGTGACTTCTCTAGAACATTTTAAATTTTCCCCAAGAAGGTAATTTCTCCAAGTTTAACATGGAGCCAGAGTTTTATTGTTGTTATGGAATACACCGTGGGGTTTGTGATGATCTGCTTGCTTTATTCAGTGTCACTGAGAACTTGCTACATCTACTTCAAGGGAATAAAATGATACCAGAATAGATTTATGGAAAATGAAAACAGGAACTGGCAAAGTCAACGCTATTTCACAATTATTGGCTAAAGGAGTTTGCAACATTCAGATTTTAGTTGCTTTATTATTTTTTGTTCTGTTTCAAATGAGTGATTAGTCTGAACTTAAGACATTGTGAACTTGCTAGAGTGCCACATGCCTCGTCCTGAGGAGGGGGAAGAGGAGGACTCTCTGAAGGACCCAAGTGTTAGAGACTTAGATTTCGCACGAGGATGGCTCAGCTCCTATTTCCTCTAAACTGGAAAGCTGCTTTCTCTGTAACCTCAATGGGCTCGAGCTGCCTCTTTAGAGAACAGAAAGAACAATATCCCCTTTTAAAGACAGAACACTCCCACTATGGTGTAGGGGCTACCCCTCTGCCTTACGGTCTATAGGCTTAGGCTGGTAAGACTTTGAAACATCTCTGAACCTCATGTTAGTATTTCTGAATCCATATTTACCGCATTTACCAAACAGGTTGCTGAGAGATGGATCTGTCCCATGTAAGACTAGCAAGTGAAAGAGCTTGAAGTTCTGCACGACCTAGAGAGTGGGGCTGCTCATGAGAGCCACTGTCATGGCCAGGATCCACAGCATAACCTAATGTGCAGGCACAGCCCTGACGGTACCACCTCCCATGGTTAAGTGAAAGAGTTTCAACAGAACTGTTTCTAATCTGGTCCTGGCAAACATATCACCCACGGTAAGACTTTATTTTTATGAGTGATTCCAGGAGCTGGTGATGACTCAGTCAAGGGCTTAGCTTAAACTGGCATTTGATACTGAAGGGAAATAAAAAGACTCATTTGTCATTCATTCATTCATGCATTCATTCATTCAACAAACCCTGAATGTTTTTTACATAGCTTTCAGATAAGAAAGACCTTAAGCATCTTAGAAGCACTTTTTAACCAGGCTTTTCACAGGTTAAATATCTTATACCAGGAATGGGTGGGAAATTGCTCTGCAAACTGTTCAGGTCATAGAAAGGTGAGACACTGACTTTATAAATCATTTTGAGCTCTTCTGTCAAGCTGGTCCCAGAGGCTCCTCTCATTCACCTTTGATCATCTAACTTAGGTCTGCCTGAAGAGTTTAAAATTGTCAAGCATATTTGAAAGTTAGGCACTATACTTTTTCGTAACTTATCTGTTTCAGTGTGGACCTTCTCCAGTTCTTTGGAAGCAGTAAGACTTGACAGTTAGTGGAAATGGAGCAGAGGACAGGACATCAAAGATGCACATAGGCCTTTTCCTGTGAGGGCGCCTGAAGGCAAATCATTCACCTTTGCAGTGGCCTGAGGTTCCCGGAGGGTCTCAGCTGAATCTTCTTAAAAGACGAGTTCCGGCCTCTCTGATTTGTTCCACCGCAGCTGTGCAGGCTGTGCCTTCTTAGGGCCTGTCTGTGGGCCTCTTGGGCTTCCTCTCCTCACCTGGGCTTTTCTCCCCATCCAGTCTGTCTGCCTCCTGGGTGAGGACAGAGATACACTGGGAGGGGCTTCCTAGCAAGCAGATGCTGGGGCATGTTGCTCTGCAGACAGGTGCCCCAGAGGTGGGGAAAATGCTCTTCCCTGAAAGGACACTGAGGTAACTAGGACATAAAGAGGGTGCACAGGTTTCTAAGCTTTAGCAGGAAACAGTGAGTGCAGAAGAACAAGAGCACGTGCTCTTTTGGATTCTATGCCAAGGTGCTTGTACTGAGCTTGTCATCTCATGGCTCAAGCCACTTAACCTCTGTAAACCTCAGTTTCTTCAGCTATAAATTGGGGATGATAATAACTCTTCCAGGTCACTGGGAACAGTAAATGAAGTAACTACCGTCTGTAAAGTAACAAGTACTACATCTGTGCCAAATAGTGGGCCTGTGAATAATGTTCAACACCATGGCCCATTACAGGCTCAGGCATGAAAAGTAATGCAGGTGATGTAATGAGTGGCCAGTATCTTCCAGGGCAGTGGGGACCACAGGAGACGAGCCCACGGCCCAGGAAGCTTCCTGTTCTGGCCTTTTTCTATAGCTCCCTGCCTGTCTTCCAAACTCCAAAGCTGGTTCTCTGCACCATCTACCTCCCACACCAAGAATCTTCTCCCTGTCTTCATTCTTCCATCTCTGCCAAGTCCTTGTGCAAAAGTTATCAGACTAGGGCCCCCACCATTGTCCTCACTGAGCCCTCCTCATGTCTCCTGTGGGTGCCCAAGCCCAAGCCGCTTCATCTCTCTCCTGGACTGCAGTACTACCTCTTCCGTGGTCTCCCTGCCTCTGACCCTTCTCCCACCCCACACCCTCAATATCTACAACCCCCAGATTTTATCAAGCGCCCCTCCCCATCCCCCAACCCCGCCCCGGTTTATGGTCTCTGGAATGGGATGAGCATACCCTATGGAGTGGTCAGTTGATCCACTGAGTGAAGAAAGACAAATGTTAGAACTTGATTTACGCATATTTTATATCATCGTTTGAGCTAGCATTTATTGAGCACTTACTATGTGCCGAGTACATTGTATTTATTTTATTAAAGTACACAGTCATCACAACAACTCTGGGTTATCATTTCCATTTTAAAGATGGGGAAGCTAAGGCACCTCTTTGTTAAGTAATGTTAAAGAGAAAAACCACAGGCCCAAAATGTGTCACTCATGCTAAAAGCCTATGACACCAAACCAAGATTTAATACCTGACATGATCAACCAGGCTGGAATTTTCTGGTCAACACCAGTGAGGTGATCTGTCTTATGGGCCCTCTCCATTTCCCTCACAAAGAGAAGAGACAATCTGCATGATAAAAACCTTTACCAGCTCTGTTGTCTTTGACTAAAAAAAATGATGCCCCTGCCCAAAATAACCCTTCCTTTTCTTTTTTCTTAATAACCTTTTCTTTTCTCTTCCCTTTCTTTTCTTTTCTGCCTTGCCACACCCTTCCTCCTATAAAAACCTTCCAAATTGTACAACCCCTCACAGCACCCTTCCAATTGCTAGAGGGGATGCTGCTTCATTCATGAATTAGTTAAGAAAGCCAATTAGATCTCCCAGTGTACTCAGCTGAACTTTGTTTTTTAACAGTAATTTACCTATAGTCGCACAGCCAGTAAGTGGCTGAACTTGTGCTCTTGAAATTATTCTGGTATCATAATACATGTGCATAATTCATAAGTAAATAAAAGTGTACAAATTGGGATTAAATGCTCAAAATAATTTTTTTTTTGCTATGGTTGTACAATTTTAAAGGTTCGGATGAACTCAGTACTCTTCACCTTGGCCTTCCAGAGCCACTATGATCTGCCTACCCCTGCCCCCTTCCTTCTAGGAACTTCCCTCCCATTACAGAAACTCAAGCCTGCAGGCCTGCAGTCCTTTTCTGGTGCTGTTATCTCCGACCAGAACACCCTCCCCTGAGGACCTGTCAGCATAGGTGGAATTTGAACTGTAGGGAAAAGTTTGTGCTTCAATGAGAAACTCTGTGTTGTCTAGAGGGTCCCTTGCAGGTTATTTGATGTTATAGGAGCTCTTTACAGCTCAGGAGAGTGTAGATAACTGATAGCCATGCAAAGTAATTCTTGTTTACAGACATGCAAATTCTGTCCTTTCCACAGAGGTTCGATTCACTCCTCTCTGTGAAAGAAGCTGGTTTTGCCTCTATTTGCAAATTCATTTCAATATTCCTTGTCTTCACCGATTATAACATCTGCCTGGTCCCCTCACTGATTAATGAGTTCAATGAAATCTTCAGCATGTGTCTACTTTCTATCTATAGAAGAGCTGTGAGTTATCCTTGTTTGAAAATAACCATTTACTAAATGTGAGGTACAACCCAGAGCCCACTCCCTTTACTGTCATCCCATTTGTTCAACAAACTCTCCCTGAATACCTGCTTAGGGCCAGGCCCTAGGCGGGGTGTTTGGGGTCAAGGATAACTGCCACCAGCTCAGGTTCCTGGAAGAGGCACTGTGACAGACTGTGGGATCAGGGTGAGGAGAGCCTAGCCTCAGGTGGGATCATAGAGAAAGTTTCCTGAAAATCAAGGTAATAATTCATATAATGAGTTAATCTCATTACAACAAACACTAAAATTTTATCTAAAAGCATTAAACGAAATGTGATTTTATATTGACTATTAGTTGAGTTAAGTGAAGTAAACCTTGGCAACATCTCGTTTCTCATACAATACATTAGTAATGCTATTTAGCCTGTGCTGCACTTGAAAATGATCCTGTTTTTGAAATAATACTATATCCTTTACCAAAGAAGGTATTTCCACATCCCGGGTACAGAACTGATCAGTTGGAGTTATTCAAATGATAGTTAGTCATCAAAAAACCCTTGCCATGAAAGGAAAATATACCCCCATCTACAACACTGGGACCGTAAAGCTTTCCTGACACCAGGGAAAATGTGAAATTACAGCCATGCCCCCGTAACAATTTTTCAGTCAGTGACGGATAGCATATGTGACAGTGGTCCCATATGATTATAATGGAGCTAAAAGGTCCCTATTGCCTAGGGACATGGTAGCTGTCATAACATCACAGCACGGCGCGTTACCCACGCTGTCAGTGCTGTTGGCATAAACAGAGTCGACTGCGCTGCCAGCTGGACAGAGTACAGCGTGTACGATTGTGTATAGCATGTAATATGGAGACTCGGTAACGACAATGAATGACTGTGTTACTGGTTCATGTGTTCACTATATTTTTTATCGTTTTTTTAGGGTGCACTCTTCCTACTTGTAAAAAAACTCCTGTAAAACGGCATGCCACGTCATGCTGACAGCAGCCCCATCCCTTTTCTGTTTACAGTCTCTTATTGCATCGTTTTCGCTTGTGCCTGATGTCTGTCATGTTGTTGTGTGCAGTAACATGCTGTACAGGCGTGTAGCCTAGGAACAGTAGGCTGTATCATATGGCCTAGGTGTGTAGTAGGCTGCACCATCTAGGCTTGTGTAAGTGCACTCCGTAATGTTCCCATGACGACAAAATCACATACCGACACGTTTCTCAGAATGTATCCCTGTTATTAAGCAGCACATGATTGTACAGTTAAGACACACATGTATTTCACTGAGCTTTGGATTGGTTATCCAAATGCAAGTCAACTGATTTTATTCATCTTTGTGTTCCAAGTGCCTTGCTCCATTCATTTGTTCATTCATTCATCCTAAAATCTGCACTGAAGGCCCTCTTGGATCTATTGGAGTTTAAGGGGGTATATGATGAAAAATGATTCAGTTCCTGACCTCATCTTGTGGATGAGGAAGGGGAAAGGGCCCACAGGTAAATACCTATAATGCAATTTAATTTGTATTAATAAGTTATATTCAAAGTGCTAGGAGAACAAAGGAGACTGTGATAACTTGTGAGGTCTGGTGAGTAGGCAGAGAACTTTCCACCAAAGGAAAAACACAAGTCTAAGCTGGACTACAAAAATTGGAAATGACAGCTCATTCCCGCTTTCAGGAGTACGGGTGTCAAGAGCCTTGTTAAAAACAATTCTCAAAAAGCTAAAAACATGACTGTTTTACAAATAGAAAGCAAACGATGTCAAAGATTTTGTTCAACTCTTTAATTAATAATATGTTAAAAGAAGTTCAAATAAGAATCGAAGGAGCTAGGTATTTGTGGACAATTTGATTTCAAAATTTTAGGAATAAGATTACAGATTTGGTATGAAAGGGGTTATTGACGGAGGAGATCATGGCGCCATTGTATTCATCCCCAGGTTTGGTGAGCTGGGCTAAATAGCCCACACAAGACCTGTTCGCCTTGGGATCTGTGGACCCTCCCATCAAGCTTGAGATGGGCCAAGAAACTATTAGATGACAAATGATCTTAATCTGCTTTTTTCCTCATGTCCTTTCTTCCCATTTTCACTTGAGGGTTGTAATAGAAGTTTGTAGGAAAAAGGTATTTAGTCATTTGGCATTTGGTGAAGAGGGGCGCACTGTATTTTAAGGTCCATGGTGTCATGGTATCATAAAAATTATCTGAAACTTGGAAATAGGCAACAGAGCTTACTGGAAGGATATTCTTTCTTCCAGGGCCGTTCTGGGCTTTGGCTTTTGATTGGTTTTCTATTGAGTGGGTTATTTTCAATTCTGTAAGGACTGAGGTTAGCTCATAGTTCTTCCTGTGTTTTTTGTTTGTTTGTTTGTTTTTTGAGATAGTTGCAAAATTTCTGACTGTATTAAGGTCACATGGTTTGTGCCACAATGACATTAATAGTGCAGTTGAACCTCAGGCTCTCCAACATCTTTGTTTTCAAACAACTTGGCTCTCAACCAAGTTATTCATGGAAAAAAAAATGTCTCAGTTGTCTAACAACACTTCGGGTCTCAATTCTCTACCCAAAAACACTTTTATGCTGATACCTGTATGATCCGCCAAGTGTCTCTCAGGCGACAAAGGAGATTCTGTTTTTGAACAAATCACTTCTTGATCAGTTTTCCAGAACGAATAAAGTTCAAGAATTGAGGTTCCACTGGATTCCAATGGCAGTGGGTGTATCCAGTTAGGGGTTTTCCAGATCAATAGCAGCAGCTATGGCAGCACCAGTAGAATCAGCTGATTGCCAAACCTCAGAGAAAGCTTTAAGATTCAACCAGCACATGAGAAAGAAAAGCTTTAGGAAACAAGAAGTTTGTTTTGACAGAGAAGTAGTTTGTGGCATGGGGATGATGAGGCCACGTGGTATGTATGAAGAAGTTTGTGAGTTGTGTTAACCAGTATCAAGATTCTCAATGGTGGACTTGAATGAAAGACCAAGGATAACTCCCAGGGGGTCTAAGCTAGAGAGAAACACTCCATTCTGCGCACACACACGACTGCCCTCAAAGATTGGAGTCAAGACTCTCGGTAGGAGGCACAGGGATTACTCAGAGCTGGATGATGAGGGCTTGGGTATTTCAGAGAAATATTGATGTGCAGAATTCACAGAGTTGGTAACCAATCCATATGAGGAGTGAGTGAGTGAGATGAGAATCTCTGGTACTTTTCTAATTTGAATGTTTGAAAGGAAGGTGATGCCATTTAAGACTAAATAAACAAAAGCAGGTTTAGGAGAATGAGCTGAGGATGGTGAATTTCATCTGAGATATAGCGGACACCAAATAGGAGTTGAAGAATCTTGATGAACTGAACAGAACTCAGAGGACCCATTGGGTTTTTCTTTTCCATGATGGGTCTGCCTTGGAATAACTTGTACCCTTGAAAGTATTTATACTTCTTAATCCTTTTGCCTTTTTACCCACCCCCCCTGACTGTACAGGGATGTACAGTACAGCATAGGAAATATAGCCAATATTATTGTAATGACTATGTATGGTGCCTGGTGGGTACTGGAAGCATTGGGGAGAGGGGACTCTTTGTAAAGTATATGATTGTCTAAGCACTATGCTGTACTCCTGGAACTAGTACAAAGTAATATTGAATATAAACTGTCAGTGAAAAATAAAATTTAAAACAAGAAAGTATTTATAGAGTGGTCACAGCACAATTCTGGCAGAATGTGACACATCTACCATCCTTTTAGATAGTTATTTATATGGATTTGAATAACTGCTGTACGTCAGGCAAGTGCTGGGATGCAGAGGTTACTCAGACACATTCTTTGTCCTCAGAAGGTTCATAATATCCCAGGAATTAGCAACAGCAGACAAGAATGGCAGGTGCGGAGGGAGTGAGAGAGTCACTAGAGGAACCCACCCACCTCCTAGCTGGAGGCAGTGGTTCTCTCCTGGTACACGAGGTCAGCTGGCCACAGGGCTTATGTGCTGCCTCCGTGCGATACCAGAAGTCACTCACAGGAGGAAGGGGAGAAAGTAACTAAAAATAACGTGGTTTCTGATTTGAGTGTTTTGCAACATTCTTTGGGTCATTTTAAGGAACAAGTCCCTGTGTTCTTGCAAGAAGAACTTGGAAATCAGCAGCCATAGATTATTTGAGTCACGAAATGTTTAAGGCCCAAACCAAGCTTCTAGAAATCTTTCAGACTTTGCTTCTCCCTAAAGGAAGGAGAAAATTTCATTATCTTTCTCTCTCTCTTTCTCTCTCTTCCTCTCTCTCGTCACACAAAACTACCTCTCTCTCTCCCTCTCCTTCTCTTTCTTTTTCTTTCGAACACACATGCAAAGAAAACACTGGTCTGATCCCTCTACTCCCCAGTCAATAGCATAATATCACCAAAGGTTCAGGTTCAGATACAAGGTGTCAAGCCTTTTAAAGGCTGTGTTGGGCAAACATTACTGTTTTGTTCCTGGGAACAAGACAAAGTTTTAACCAAGCACTGCAACAGAAATTTAAAAATTGGGGGGACATACCTTTCCCTCCTCATAGACCCTCTTTCTAGCAGAAAAGGCGTCAGCTGGGGAATAGGGGACTCAAGTTCTGGCTTTGCCACTTAACTACAAGACCTTGAACAAGTCATTTCCCACTATCCCTGTGGTCCTGGGTTTTCTTCATCATTGTAATACGTGCCTTGCACGTATTGCCTTGCTATCCTCACAGGTTTCTCTGAAGATCACATCATAATGCAAATGAATGAAGTTTCAGGAAGTTCTATTCAAATATAAGATGTTCTTGTTACTATTATTGTTGTTATCACCATATCCTGTCTGCCAGGAAGGGAGAATTTATGATGTGACCATCCCTTTGCACCAGCACCTAGAAAAGTTAAAACCACCACTGGCAAGGCTTTGTTTGGCCCAAGAAAATTTAAATGCATAGTAACCATTGACCCAAAAGCATGACATATTTTATAGTATGTTTCTAAGTAGCAATTTTCCACACACACACACACAAAGAACAATGTCCCTTGGCTTGAGGGTTTTTAGCAAAACTGACTTATTTTTCCCTCTTAAAGAACTTCTAAGGATTTCTGGAAGCATCAAATCATCCTTGAATCCGTTCATTTCCTACTAATTACCCACAAAAGCACTTCTGACTAATATAATAGGCTGTAACATTCTGAAAAGCACTGAACATTCATCCAGACGAATGCTCTGGAGGACATAGAGAGATCACAGAACAAGAAGCAAAAAGGACCTCAGAGCGTCCCCCTCTCATCCTATTGGGGTTCCTGTCTAATGGTCAGTCTGTAGGAAATGAGCTTTTTTTACAAAGGCGGGTAAATGCTTCATGAAGAAAGACGTTTTGTGCCAGGGCTAGAAAGTTCCCCATTGTGTCTATAACACACACTGCTGGGCACAAATGCTCCCGCGTCACCACCCCAGAAAAGACCCTGTGCTCCATTCACATGGGAACTTAACGAGGTCCCAACATTCTGGGAGTTTGCAGAGTTTCTTGGGTCATTGCAAAGAGAACTATTGACCATTTATCTCTACTCAAAAGACCCTCCTTGTGGGAACTTCTGTTCAATTTCATTTTCAATCAACAACAGTGACTTCATTACTTCAATGTCAGCTCAGTAAGATTGGTCTGTCACTTTGTGCTGACACATTGCCATAGGCCCTGGAGAGACGGGTGTGCACAGACCCACCTCCTGGTGCGTACAGACTGACTGGGGTCCAGACAAGATGTGATCACCGACAATCCTTTCTATTTTCAAATTTCACACATTTTGAATGCCACATGTCTAGTACGTTTGCTTCCATTTGTTTGTTTGGTTGGTGGGTTGGTTGGTTGGTTGTTTTTGAAGTTTGTGACTACTCCTGCCAACCCAGAATGAACTAAGGAATTAAGAAAGAATCAGGTTAATGTGACCTGTGTAGACAGAGAAACCGGACAGTCAGAACCCTCCAAATCTGCATAGGAGCCAGGGTGTTCTGTTCTGCTGCCTATAGTGGTCAGATTAATCTAAAACCATCTAACCGTCCTCAGCCAACTCAGCAAAGGCTTCAGGCAGCAGCAACACAGGGAAAGGCAGAGCAAAGAATAATAAATACTGTGATAAAAAGAGTTTGGTGAGAGATGAGAAAAAAAACATTTTAAGCGAGGGTTGGGCAAAGTCTTGCAAAACCAGTATGAGGGATACACAAGGGAATCTTTCTCAAGGTTGGATTGGTGACTAGGCCAATTTTTTAGAAACTGGCATTGATTAGCGAGTGTGACTATCTGGGCTATTTGGAGCTTTAGTTTTCATTCCAAGAAACTGGCAGCATCTCTCACCACTGATCTCCCCAAATTGATGGATGGTAGCAATTATATGGAGTTATTCATGTAATGTGTTGTAATAGCAGCACACGTCGGCTGTCACTCTGACCCCAACACCCCCTCGCCCAATTATAGAGAAACCCCATCACAGAGCTGCCTTCAACCAGAGGCCAGAGCAGGAAAAAAAAACCTCTTTACTTCTCTTCTCAAGGAAATAGGAAGTCTGAAGGCCTTTGAGAAAATAATGCATCTTTCGGAGGAATACTTAACAGTATTGTTCAATATTAATTTGTCTTTGTGATTTATCATTCCATCTGGGCATTTACTCCTACCTGTCCTTATAGCAAACACAGATTATTAATTTGAAAACTAGATACCGTTCTTTCACTAAATGGATGTTTAATGACTGTGTATTAAGTGTCTTGTCTCCAGGGGGGTGCAGAGATGAACTGTAGCTCCTGTGTTCTGGAAGCAAGGTGCCTGGTGTCTTTAAGAAAACTAGAATAATAATCCTAATAATCACAACTTTTCTTTATTGGGCACCTGCTGGATACCGGACGTTGCACTAGGGGCTTTAACACACAATCCCTTATAACGCTCAGATGAAATCATCTCTTCTGTCCTCTCGCTTTCAATCATTGAGGTTTTTACCCTTCCTTGAGTGCTGGGTGTGCTCCCTACTCAGGGTCTTAAACTGTTGCCTCTACCTGGACTGTTCTTGGCTCAGAAATCGATGTCTAACTTCCTCCCTGCATTCAGGTTTCTGCTCAAAGATTTCTTTATCCGGCAGACCTTTATCCACCTGCCAGGTAGACAAGCAGCATCTTCACTCTTGCCCCACTTAGTTATCATCTGAGCCCTTGTCGCTCCTAACAAATTATAGATCCCCCTCGAAACTGACAGAAACCAGGGAGTGGTGAGAGTTGCAAAATATTCATATATACTGAAACACTGAATAGTACATTTTTAAAGGGTGAATTAAAAAAAAAGTAAAAAATAAAAGGGTGAATTTGATAGTATGTGAGTTATATTGCAATACAGCTGTTTAATAAAATAATAGAATGGGAATAGTTTATTGCCTTTTCCTCCCCTCTAGGAGACAAGCAGGACTTTGCTCTCTCCCTGGTTGTATTCTCCTGGTCCAGAGAAGCCCTGAGCAGAGAGTAGCCAATCAATAAATATTTTCTGAATGAATGAACATGTGAAAAGAAAACTTGAAAAGGAAAAAACCCACTGATTAGCCACAAGGATGTTAATAGTTTTTATTTCATCAATTGTGAACAGTTTCTCCCAGAAGTCAGATCAGGATAATGCCTGGTATAGATTGTCTGCTTCTCAAAGAATCCATTGGGCTTCTAACCCATTGGGCCTTCCCCTTTCCCCCCTCCTCCCCCTCTCCCCCTCCTCCTTCTCCCCTCCCTTTCCCCTACCTCTCCCCTTTCCCTTTCTTTCCCCTTCTCTTCTTTCTCCTTCTCCTCCTCCCCCTCCTTCTCCTGTCAATTGTGATGCCATCAAACCAAGAAGCAAAAAGAACATTTAACTGATAGACATTTCTAGAGTCACACAAGGGCTCTGCCAATTATAGTACATGACCTCAATCAATAGCTTATCCCTTTGAGCCTCAGTTTCCACATCTGTAAAATGAGGATCACAGTATCTTACTGAGTTCTTATGAAGATTGAATAACAGAATATATATGGAATACTCTAGCAAATTTTAGAGGTATAATAAGCTGCCAAAAAAATGTTTTCATATCTGTCAGAGTATCAGTGATAGATCTGAAGGATACTTAAATTTAATCTGCAGGTGCAATAGCCTCAAAAAAAGAGAAAAGATCCTGGATGTCTTGCTACAAAGCAAGAAGAAAATGCTAGGACTGGCCTTCCATTGAGTCTTTAGTTATAGCCCCACCTCACCTCCCATCTTCCTGAATGCAGACCTCTTCACTTCCACACCATGGCCGTTGCTCAATGCGGCACAGTGGAAAAAGTGTTGGCTTTGTAGTCAGACAGACCTAGGTTTGAATCTGCGATGTCTCATTGTAACCATGAGCAAGGAGCTTGATCACTTTGATCATTAGTTTTCTTATCCATTCAGTAGAATCACAGGGAAATCTCTGTCTCTCTCTGTCTCTCTCTGTCTCTCTCTCTCTCATTGAAACAAAGTAGAACGAAGTAGCAGTCATGCAAACAGTACACATTCCTCATCAGGTAAGTACCTTCTATTCCCTACCCCTGCTCGCTGGATGTCAGCTTTAAGGACTGTCCAGAAGTGCTTTCATTCATTCATTCATTCAATAATTCAATATTTAATAAGCACTACTCTGGGCCATCCTGGGCTTTGAGGAAACAAGGGATTATAATCAGGCAGCCATTCCCCTTGCAGAGCACAGAGTCTGCAGGTCCCCAGGAGAAAGACCCCTCTGCCTGTACTTGGGCCACATTCTAAGAGGAGCAGTGAGACCTGGGCTCTGCAGGAGCAAGAGGCCCACTAGTTCTTCTTCTTCTTCCCTTTTCATGATCCCAGCACTCTAGGAGTTTAAATTTCTGGAAGGAGGAAACTTTAGTCTCTGCTCCTGCTCACACAAATGAACAAGGACAAACCATCCCTCTAACTCCCTCTGAGTGTTTTGGATTCCTTGAAAAGATGGACTCTGATTTCAGGCCTCAAAGGCCTATGGCACAAGCAGCTGGGTTGCCATCATACAGGACCCCAGTCTCAGGTGGCATTCAAGGAGCTCCAGATTCATCAGACTCCTCCCCACACTTGGAAAGTGTATCCAGCTATTATTGGAATGACGAAGAATCCCCATGGATATACCATGTCAGTGAACTTGCTTTGCACCACTGAGCTTTTCATTTCAAAAGAGGAGTTTTTCCTTCTTCCACGAGCCAATAGCCTCATTGGAAACAAATGTATTAATTCTCATGGGTGATAAGACAATTCAAAGCTCAGAATAGAATGGGCAGAATTTGGCTCCCTGATTCTACTTCTAAAAAGTCCTATGCAAATAAATACCAGGCCACTTTTATTTCTTGCCCTTAATCACAATTTGGTGAAAGAAACACATCTCTCCTTCCAAGAGATGCTGCCCACCTGTGGTCCTTGTCATCTGCTTTGACTTTTTTGGCCTTGGAAGGTGACTTTCCAGGCTATCACAAGACCCCATTCCTGGGTCACACTGTCTGGATGTAACATTCATCACATCAATCATTTCCTCTCTGGAAAACATCAGATTCTTTTACATCTAATAACACATTATTTTACAACACATCACCACATGCATCATCTCATTTAATTTTATAACAAACCTATGAGGTAGGTATCCTTCTTAGAGAGGAAGAAACCAAGACTTAGTCATTTTATGAGACATAAAATCAAGACCCAAATCCAGGTCTTCAGATTTCAAATCAAATATTTTTCATTCAGTGCACAACTGTCCTGCAACATTTTCATGAAGCTCTCTTGGAAATTAAATATATATAATATAGAATGTGATAAAGATACATATGATTGCTTTTATTTTATGGGCAATAATGAGAAACCAAGGTACAGTTTAGCCATGCAACAGAGAACAGCACTCACTCCTTTTTCTGCCTAGCTCTTTACCATAATCCTGGAAATTTAAAGCTTTTTTTAAGGAACTGAACTTTCTTTGGAATGTTCAGTCTCCATCTGAAAAATTGGTATTGGTTCTGTTTTCTACATTCGTGAATGAGTCACTTCAAGGCTGAGAGAGATTTCTGGGGAGGGAAATGAACTGAGGCCCCCAACCGCAGCCAGAACTACTTATGAGGGGCAAGCTTTCTTGGGGAGAGCCCACAGAGCCAGCCAAGTTCCACCATGACAGAAAAGCCGACACACACACATTTGCTCCTTCTTCATGATTTTAGACAATAGATGGGTTCTGAAGAGTTGCATGAAATCACATGTGCGTCTAGTCACTCAAAAAGTAGGTATAAGGGAAATAATCTTTTGGGAGGGGGGAATATATCATTATCTTCCCACCCCCCTTTCTCACTTCATATTTCCTTGTTCATGATTTTTCCACTATTTCTCATCTGTTCCATTCTGAAATATCTTTCTTTACCTGCTGGCTCCTGACTTTCCTAGAATGCATGGTTACAGAGGAATAAAACAGAAGACTTAAGTTATCGCATTCCTTGTTGGGAAGTTTCACCAGGTTCACATACTCAGGAAGTCAATGTTTATACCCCACCAAAATTCAGCCCAGGGGAAACCATCCCCTATGGAACTCAAAGCTGAGGGACAGCAGAGATCAGGCACCCCACAATCTGATCACCTAACCCAGATGGCTATGTTTATAGAAGAATCTGGAGGGATATGCTATAGAATGATGAGCTTATCAACACCCCTGTGAATGCTCCTTGCCTTCCTAGTTCCCAAACACACGAGATCAAGTCTAAGGAGCAGGGAGCAAGGAAAACAGTTTCAAGGAGAAGAAGGAAATGCCATGCTCACTATTACCTTACTGCCTCATCTCATCACTCAGGATCATAACAGATGTCCAACATGCACAGCAGCAGTTACTGAAGGGGGGTGCGTGGCCTTTAGCCCTTGTGTGCACAGTGATACTTAAGCATCCAGCCAATCCTTGGGAAATTCAGAATGAGTGTGGCAGGGATTTGAGGACGCAGGTTCAGAAATGAACTGCCTCAGTCTGAATTTCAGCTCCATCACTTATTAGCTATTTGATCTTGAGAATAATAACAGTGTCAGCATCACAGGATGGAAAAGATTAAATGAATTAACATGTATAAAGTCTTTAGGAGAGTCTCCAATACATAGTAAGTACTCCATAAATGTGAGTAGATTAAAGTCAAGCAGTTCTGAGGAAGCTGGGATGGAACCCAAAGTCTTGTCTGTTGGGATTTTCCTCTTTATCCCTCTCCAAGAGGCCCAACTCCTGAGCTGATTCTTATTTTAGAAGAGTCCTCACTTGGATTAATCAGCCATTGGGTAGTCCTTATTGGGAGTCTGGGGTAGTGGGGTGATGACTTCCTAAGTTCCTGCTGTGTTTTCACCCCTGTGAATTTCCTCTCCCACATTCTACTGTTAACTGTGACTTCCTATTCCACTCCATTCCCCCATCCTACTTCACTGAGAAGTGAATGTAGCTTTCTTCACTTTGCAACCTGAAACTGGTATCATTTAATTTTCTTTAAATATTCCAGGGCCACAGTGATGAAAAAAAAAGAAAGAAAGCATTTCCATAACACTACATTTCTTTTTACTAAGAAAGATAGCCAAATTCAACATGCACACACTTGTCTTTATTTAAAACCTCTTGCATAGTATATCTAAAATCTCTGACAGTTTTTTCTACTCAGTGTTTAAAAACAGCTTAATCCTCTTTTTAAAGAAAAGCTTCCCTAAGGACCAGCAATTCACTGCCAGTGTCAAAATGAGGTGAAATATGGAAATAGCTTTAAGCAGAAACACGTCTTCTCAACTTATGCTTGCTACACAGCAAAGTGTATCTAAAAGAACATGGACTGAAAAATCAAAAGACCAGGACTTTCCAGACCCTTGTTTCCTCTATTTATGATTTGCTATGTGACATTAGGTAAGGTTCTCTCTCTGGACCTCAGCTTTTCATTTTCAAATAAAGGAGTTCCAAT
Organism: Macrotus californicus; assembly: GCA_007922815.1. Taxonomy (NCBI): domain Eukaryota; kingdom Metazoa; phylum Chordata; class Mammalia; order Chiroptera; family Phyllostomidae; genus Macrotus; species Macrotus californicus. The sequence goes on from VMDR010001148.1 coordinate 29,603, forward strand.
TTTAGAACAGTGGTCCTTCCTCCCTCTTTCCTTCTCTCCCTCCCTCTTTCTCTCCCTCTTTTACTTCCTTCCTTCTTTCCTCCTTTCCTTTCTTCTCTTCCTCCTACTCTCTTCTTTTCCTCCTCCTTCATCTTTCTCTCTTTCTTCACTTTCTTTCTTTGCACCCCCCTTCATTAAATGAAATCCCATCCAGTTGGCCAACATATTAAACATGAAGATGGAGAGGCTCATTATGTTGCTTTCCTCCTCGGACTCCTCCTTGCCTTCAGGACTGCACATGACAGCTAACTAGCCACCTAGGTGTCCTTAGAACCCAGTTTTAAAAACACACACACACTGAATTACAGGATGAGACACAATGCTGTACAGGGCAAAGTGCATGCTCTTTGGAATGAGACAGACCTCATTCCAAACCCTTACTCGTGTCTGCTCTTACCAGGGTGTGACTGTAGACGAGTCATTTTACACGAGTTGCTCTTTGAGCCCTTATTTCTTCATCTATAAAATGGAAATAACAATATTTCTAAGGATTAAGTAGAAGAATTGTTAAAGGATGAGTTAAATACCCAGCATATAGTAGGAGTTCAATAAATATAATGGATGGTTTACTACTGAAAAGACCAAATGTCCCGCCCAACATCTGCATTCCTGGTGTATTATTAAAAGCGCACCCTTTCATTCTTAAAAAGTTCCTTGTTTGGACAATAAATTATATGACCATTACCATCTCCTAAAGCCCCCTCCCAGCTTTGATTCTGAAGCTCTGAAAACTTTCAGGAGTTGGGTCCTAGAATCCCCCAAAGGGTCACAAACAATTTTTTTATGTCAAGGCTTGAGAATGCAGTTGGTGCCATTGCAGAGGTTGGCAGGCAGCTCACAAAGAGGAAACATTCATTTCATGCTGTTATACTTCACCAGCAGAGAGGTCCCCTCAGCCCAATAACTGGCAAATTCTATGGGCAAACACATTTGGAGTCTGAGTGGACAAACATGCTGAAGAAAGCCAGCTCCCCAGGAAAACCAGCATTTGCTCCTATCAGTTAGGAGGGTATGTGTTTTGAGTAAGCGACCCCTCATTCATTTCACGTCTCCTGCCTCCCCTGGGTTTCCTTCCTTGGTGGACATATGCACATGTGATTCACTCACACTGTTGGGGGGGCGGGGAGGAAACACTTGAATTGTAAACTTAGAATTGGGAAAAAGAGAACCCTGATCTCAAGATTGTATTCAGAGTAAACACTTATCACTTTGGCAGACTCAACAAACAGCATTTTGGAGTGTTAACAGCCCTTAATAAGGACTCTCACTACTGTTAGTTAAACAAACAGACCCTAAGTGGAGGGAGGCAGTCGGTAGCCCACCTCCACACTGATGGATGTTATCAGTGTTGGCCTCCGTGACTGGTGGACATTCCAGTCCCAGCACCTTCTGAGAGCAGATGGTGTTTGCCCCCCTAGGAAACAGAGCCCGATTGAAACGTGTGGTTGTCAACAGACCTTATGCCACTTTCAAATGTTAGAGATAATCTTAGAGATGGAATATGGATGTTTAAATATTGGCATTGCTGGAATATTTTCATGGCCTATAGCATCAGCGGGGCAAAGAGTTTAGAAAAATCAGTGACCCCTTGTGCCTATATCTGTGAATAGCTGTTCATCTCCTTGGGAGGGAGAAGGCCTTCTGTTGGTAGGAGGGGCAGGCAACAAAAAAGTTTTCATGCAAATAACTCCGCCGTTGTAGATTTGGATCTACTCTCAAAGCTAGGCTGCCCTTAGCTTATTTTAAATATCAGGAAACCATCTGTTCTCCCCTTTTTTTCTTCACAGCTAATAATAACTTCACCTATTCTCCTAGGCCTCTTCAAATACCACTCACCTCCTCTTGGTAGTTTTTCTCTTGCTTCACCTTCCCTAACCCTAGTGGGAAATTATCCTTTCTTCTCTCAATTCCCACCAAACAAGCCCCAGCTGCATATGAGTTATTTGAGTTGCATGTAATCAATGCAGGTATCTCTACTCCAATGATTGGAAGTCCTGGCTGCATATTTAAATCACTTGGGGGCCATTGAAAGGAATGTTCTCCACATAATCCTTATAGGCAGGCAGAGTTGAGAACCACCACTTTTCTGCAAGGAAATTCTGATTCATCTGGTGTAGGGTCCAGGAATTTTCATTCTTAACCAGCATCCTGGGGCAGGTCTTCCCATTCACACTTGAGAAATACCCTTCTGTTCTAAAATGGAGCCTGATCACTAACAGATCAATATTTCTTTATAAGGAGAGTCCTTTAGTCCTTTAATCCTTATGATGCCATTTACATAAACAAAATTGGAGGTAAAAGTTGAGGCAGAGATGAGTCATTCTACTTCTTAAAAGAGAGAGGGTTGAACATGTGAGAGTGGGGGGAAGAGAGTGGGTACTGGAGTGGAGGAAACTGGGACCAGCAAGGCTGGGGAAAGGGAAAAACCCACCCCCTGGCATATGACCATGTCCCAGAACCAGCTTTGAGGAATGAAAATATTTTAAGAGAATGTTGTAAATTGTTTGCAAAACAATCTCCCTCCTCCATCTCCCCTTAGAATCTTGAGTAAAGAGGTGCTGGAAGCCATCTCCACATTGGCCAGGGTGGAGACAGGGAGAGGACCAGAAGAGGCAGAGTAAGAAGTGAAGGACAGCTCACATCTGGCTTACATGTGTGGGCTTCATCATGAACACAGCCTGTTACACAAAACAGGTGTTCAACAACTATTTGTGAAACAAATGGAATAACTACTGGGAAAAAGCTCAGAAGACCGTGGTTCCTGCCACCACAAAGGACTGACAAGGGTAGAAAGAGAAACAAAATGGTCTTTTCCTTACCAGTTTTCAAAGGCAGTCCTGACCTCCTCAATTTCAAGCTACACAGTACACAAGTGTCTTCCAAGAAAGAGTAGGCAAGTTGAAAGCTTATAGAACCAAAAAACTTTTCATGTAACATGAGCTTGGCTTTGGGAGTTTGGCTATTGTTACTGTTTTGGAAAGTTTTGGCAAAAAAGAATTAAACAGGGCATTCAAAATACACCATGAAACAGCTCACATAACACCTATCCCGATGTGCACACTGATCTAAGAACGAATAGAGCAGGGGACATCCATGTGATCCCCAGCTGGGTGAGTGAAATTTTGCCCTGAGTCCCATCCATTCTAAGCCAAAGTGACAGACATAGCTTGGGATTTCTACTTACAGTTCAGATGAGCACAGCTCAGCGGCAACTCTTTCCTTCTTCTGCAAGTTATTTTACTTTGCTTGGAAGTTACTCGTATGTATTTTTATCTGCCCAGCCATCCTTAACATCTTTGGGCAACTCCCTTCTTTGTCTGTGTCATACCAACAGAGCTACTGATCTCCACATCTACCAGCTCCCCCTTCCTGATCCTAGGGCTGGATACATGACTCCAGATCAGCCCATCTCAGTGCCCTGTGCCTCTAGCAATAGTAATTGGTCCAGGTGAAATTGTCTAATCTAAGCAAGGCCAATCAAAGTCATGCTTCAGTTGATAAATAGGCAACAGACACTATTAAGCTAGAAAGCATGAGAATTTGGAGCATAAGATAGACCAACACCCAGAAGGAGAAAGAACCAAGGAGTAAAGAGAGGCTGAGCCCTGATGTCACTGTTGGAACCCCTGAACCCAGCTGTACCTGAAGGTAGTCATTGCTGGACTTGCCAGGCACACAAAATTTCATTCATTTGTTCATTAATGCTTAGGCTAGTTTTAAGTTGGGTTTCTATAACTTACAAGGGCAAATGTTATAATGAATATAATTGAGTCTAAAATGTTTCAATATTCAAGTTATCTTCATGAAGAAAGATGGAATAATCACTGCAGTTATTGATTGAACTCCCATTCAGAGCCAGGGCATGAACCAGGACAGTAAGTGCCTCTCATATGAACGTTCCACTTAACAAATGAAGACATCCGAGGCTCATAGGTTGCTTGATGTTACAAATATCACCGAACTGATCCATGGAGAAGTTGGAGATCCTACTCTACATCTGTTTACATTCACTACACTCTATGCTCCCAAAGGAAGAGTGTACATATAGGGTAGCCTAGTTAATACTTAGAATCAGCAATTCTCTTGTGCTCATTTAGTTAACAGAGTGCCAGCACTTTCCTGTGATGCTTCACCATCAGCATGGTTCCTTCTGTTCTACACAAGGCTCTAAGCTTCCAGACCAGGCTCCTGAGGCAGAAGCTGCCTCAGAAACCAGTGGCAAGGCCACCCTACTGGTTGGATGGGCTTCCTGTGCCACGTGCGGAGCAGTCAGAAGAGGCCTGCTCTGCAATTAGCACCCAATGACTGAAATCTGGGGGTGGGGGACAAACAGTAAGATAATAAGCTTCATCCAGGACTGGCCACTTTCTTGGTCCACCGTGAGCCCATCCAGCCTTTGCTGCAGGGGGGAAAGCTGAGGAGTAGGATAGACCTGATATATTGAAAACAGGAGGGAACATATCCAAGCTCACCCTCCCTCATATTTGACTATGCCCATCCTCCTACTCCCTCTCCTGCTTCCCCCTGGAAGTGGCAAGAGAGCAGTAGCCCAAAGAATACATTCCAGAGACCCATTAATGAGATTTTTCTTTATCTGAATATTAACTCCCATTCCCAGTTGTGAAAAAGGCAGAGTTTCCCTTCTTTAAATGCCCTCTCCTAATGCTGGAAAGTGCCTGCGCTGACATTCATTGCCTCTGTGACTCTGAGCAAGTAACATAGTCTCTCTGGGCAGCAGCTCCCTCTTCTGAAAATTGGGGTGATGCTGCCTAACCCAGATATCAGAAGTTCTCAAGGTGACATGCCATCACTCCTCCTGGTACCCAGCATGTGGCAGATGCTCCCTAATTGTCAATATTAGCAGGTTTTCCCAAGAGTGTTCATGGGAACAAACTTAAAGATGCTGGGCCCTCACTCCTCTGCCTAATCTTGGATTGTTGCCTATTAAATAGCCAACTTCTTCCCAATAGGGTAGGAAGTGAGAGATGGCCTTTCCCATTTTTCATATTTCATGACTGTAAAATCCCAGCAAGTAATCCCAGCCACTGTTGAATAGATAGGATAGAGCCATCCTAATGCCATGGAATTACTGTCTCAGCCTAATCAACAATTGTGTGAACATTTTTATGCTAAAGGGTAACTGTGGGTTAGTTGTAAGTGTTGTGGCAATACAAAAAATGTTTTGGAAAGCATGGGCAGAGGTCTCAGGTTTCAGATACTTCCCCTCCACCTTCAACCGAAGCCTCAGAGCCACAGGTTGGATGCTGTAGATGTGGCCCCAAACCCTTTCTAGGGTCACAGCCTTTTATTGCTGAACTTCCCATTCTGTCAAAGCCCAGGTGTGCATCCCACATGCCCACCTCTGGGGTGGAGGGGTCACCCAGCCTCTAGACAATCCCAGGGGCACTCAAGCTCAGAGAAAGTCTATTCTAGAACTTCCCCATTATTCCTTCTGAGGACTAGAAAGGCAAGAGTCTAGGGAAGATGGGTTGCCTCTATGACAGAAGCATCAAGGATAGTGATTTTCAACCATTAATGCATGTTATGAATCACCTGGGGATCCTGTTAGAATGCAGATTCCCCTTCAGCAGGTCTGGAGTGGGGCTTGAGAGTCTGCATTTCTAACAACCCCCCAGGTAATGCTGATGCTTCTCGTCCAGGAACTGCATTTGAGACTAGCAAGACTCAAGGGCATAGGGGGTTCATAGCAAATATTTGCTAATTAATAAGTAATAGATACATTGGTGAATGTACATACAAATGAATAAAAGGGGGGGAAGTAGATTAAGGTGGAAATTTTATTATCCAAGGCTAAACTAAAGTTAGAGAACATGCCTTCAGACTTTCATACTTGACCTTTATCTTCCCCATATGTTTCTTTTGATTCTTTTTGCTCTGTTATCTGTCCTCAGTGACAAAAGATTAAAGTCACTATCGCTGGTATAATCTCTGAGCCTCAGTGTCCAACTCCATACAATGGAAATAATACTATCTATCTCACAGTTGTTGCAAGGACTAAATGGCTCATAAAAGATGCTCAAGATATGGTGGCTATTGACTTTTGTTCATATTAATTAACCTGAATTAATAACAGAGAAGAATATTACTTGTAGATCTATGTGCTGGTGCTGTCCTAAAGCATTTGAGGTCCATAGTATTATGCCAGGTAGCGTAGTATTTTATAGGTAGGGAAACTGAGCCTTAGAAAGAGTAAGTGACATTTAGCCAAGGTCACAAAGTTAAGTAAATAGTAGGGACCAGTTGTGTGTTATTCTGAAGTTGTATTCTTCTCCCCCACACCCTATCCTGCCTCTTCCTTGTGCCCTGGTTGTGGGGAACATGTCCATTTGAACACAGTACGCCATAGTCAAAGGCTCTGGGTATGAGCTCTCAGGGCTGTGATTCCGACCTGCATCCAGGCTCGTTTCTTGACTACAGAGCAGACAGCCTGTTTATACAACACAGGTCTGGGGTGGCAACATCCTCAGTGTCTGTTTGTCTGCTTTTTCCTTCTTTCTCTTCTCACTCAGACCTTTAATGAGTCAGTTATGGTCAAATCCAAGGACAGCATGTGCCCAGCTCAGTCCAACCTACAGGGAAGGTGTCTGAAGCCCTAAAGGTCACTGGGTAAAAGTGTCAAAGCAGACAGACAAATGACCTCTCGCCTCCTTGCAGGAAGGGGCTATTTGTTGAGCAAAGGGCTCAGGGCCTCCTCTCCAAGTCCCACACAGGCCCCAGTCACAACCCTCCACTTTCCAACCACAGATGTTTTCTTGCTCACAGTCAGGTTCCAAATGGGGCAGGATCTGCCAGACTGAGCTCTAGAAAAGGCTGAGAGGAAAGAAATGTGAATCTGAAATGTTGTTTTCACCACTCTAAACCCAAGTTCCTGGTCCCCAGCCCAATGCCGCCTCAGTATTGCCACACCTGGGGCAGAGATGGCTAACTGCTCCCCAGAGACTCCTACTCCCCTTTCACAAAATGGAATAGTCACTGGGACATGGTTGCCATGCCAGTGAGCTCATTTCCCAGCACCACTTGCTTCTTGTGGGTGTCATGTGACCGCTTCTCACCCATGAACAGAAGTGTTGTGTCTCCCTCCTGGGCCAAGGCATACCTTCTCCACCCTTTCTTTTTTTCATCCTAGAGAGACAAAAGCCACAGGTAGATGTCACTTGGGTTTATAAGTCACCATGTGGAAGGCTACCTGGAGAAGGCTACCATAGACGGCTTGGTTATTCTGAAGCCACTAAAACTTTCAGATTTATTATAGCAACTAAGGTTACTCTCATTAATATACTCTAGAGATGGGAGAGCAGCATAAGCTCTGACTGGACCTTACACTGTGCTCAGAACTTCATCACTGGAATCTCATGGGACCTTTATATCATCTGGCAGGTAGTTGCCACCCCCATTTTAGACCATAGAAACCTTTGTTCTGGGATGTTAAACCATTTGTTCCAGGTCATATGGTTAGGAAGTGGCAGACATAGATGCACACATAGATGTAATTTATAAGCAGCCTTCCCTTTTGCCACCTCTGGACAGTGTAATCCTGAAGTTCCATCAGAAAGAGCATCTTCCCACAGTTGTCCATAGACATAATCCACCATCTGAACCCTTATTGGTTTATAGGACTCTTCTCCTGCAGGCTCCAACTTAGGTGTCTGGGAAAAATGAGGACAAGGAAAGAGAGTGAAATCAGTTCCTCACCCCTTGACTCTTACCTGGCCAGCCAAGGGACAAAGGGAGCCCTTACAGGGGTAGAAATACCCTTCCTAAAACTTCCCATCTAGGTCTGTCACAGACCCCAAAAGGCAGCAAGTTTGGTTGAAGACCTTTGGGAGTGGAAAATAGTTTGTTAAAGTGAGTATTAAAACTTGCTGTGGGCAAGTCAAAGTAAAATAGAGTTCCAGTAAATTTTCCAATTGATTGACTCAAAGTATTTAATTTAAAATTTGCAAAAGTGGCCAAATTTTAAGGTGTGAATTATGCTGTACTGAGATTCGATGCAGGCTCACCAAAGGCAACTCTAGAGGGTTCTTATGACACTGGCAATAACACACTCAAATGGAAAAGAATATTGAGCTTGGAGTGAGAAGCTGGAGGTCTAAGTCCTGACTCCGTGGCTTAATGTCATGAGCAAAACACAACCTTTAAGAGTCACAGCCTCCTCGTTTCTGAAAAGGGAGTGAGGGCAGAAAAGGTGCTACCTCACCTTTCTAACAGTGTTTCCAGGAGCTTTCTCTGTGTTTTTCATCTTCATGCTCAGCATCTTCAGGCTTCAGCAATCATACCTGAGCTATTAACAAAAGGCCCCTGTGGGAAGGAGGGAAGGGTGAGGAGGGAGGAAGAGAGTGGCTCCAATGCCTTCTGTTCCTGCTCCCCTCCTCACTGTGCCCAGTGAGATCACACACCAAGAGTCCCCCACCATCCTTTGGATAAAATCCAGTCTCCCTAAACTTCCGTTCAAAGTATTCTATGATATAACCCTGACCTTCATTTCTATTGTGTATTCCTTTACTCCAGTCCTTCATCCTACACTTGATCCCAAAGGCAAATCTCCCACTTCCCTGTGCACCTTCTTGCTATTTATTCCTTTTAACTCCCCTGATATGCAATTCTCTACCCTGTTACAAGTTCAAACCTTATCCATCTTTCAAGGCTGATGTCAGTACAACCACGTCCAGGAAACCTTTCTGGATGCCCACAGCTGGGATTCCATCTCCAGGAAGTAGGAGTTATTAGGCCCTGATATGTTTCAAATGTGTTGATTTATTATTTGATCCCATTTTTTTATCTCCCCTCCTAAATCCTTTGAAAAAGAATTCTACCTTTTTCATCTCTGCATACTCCAGCACTTAGAATTGTGCCTGGTACAAAGCTGGCATTTTATAAGTTTACTAAGTTAATTTAAAACCATAAGTTAGAAAAAGACTCAGAAAAGGCAGTTGATAAGAGGGAGAATTAGAGTAAGTCATGCTGCGGTAATAAGTAAACCTGATACCAGAGGCCTAACACCAGAAAAGCTTTCTTCTTGCTCTTCTCACAGACCCTCATGGGTTAGGCAGCTCCCCAGGCAGAGCTCCTCCAGTCGGTGATGCAGGAATACATTTTTCTTTCATTCCTCAAGGTTCTCTGCATCCTGCATGCTTTGCTTCTAGCTGTGCAAATTGAGAGAGCATGGAAGTCTGCACAGGACATTTTATAATATGGCCAGGCCAGAAGTGATGGACATTCTTCACACTTGAAGTGCTGTCTATGAAACCAGCAGCAATGGCATTTCCCGAGAGATTGTTGACATACAGAATCATAGGCCCCTACCTGAGACCTACAGAATCCAAGCCTGTGTGTTAATAAGAGCCCTAAGTGATGGGTGTGCACATTAGTGTGTGTAAAGCACTAGTGGAGACCATTTCTGCACATGTTTCATTGGCAAGAACTCAGTCCCAGGGCCCAAATTGACTGGGAGGAAGGCTGGGAAAATTTATCCTACCATGATGCCTCAAAAGAGAAAATGGGTTTTGCTAGCCATAGACACAGCCTCAGGCAGCATGTCAGAGGGAATGGATTCATTCCTGCTTCCAGGTCAACCAAGTCATATGGGTCCTCTGTGCCTCAGTCACCCGCTCTGCAGTAGCAGGGGATGGGTGGAGTGTTTGTGTCTGGCTGAATATGGGGACAGGCTCTTTCAAGACAGCAGAGTCCCACAGAAGGGCAGAGACTTCCCATACATCTGAAGGGAGATGGAAGCCAGGTGAAAAGGCATATTAATTTTTTTTCCCAGCTAATGAAGTTGGAATAATATTTAGACAGTGTAGTCTGAACACAAGAGCTCCCTGATGCTCCCACCAAGGGTCCCTCCACCAGTGCAAAGGCTATAAGCATCTCAGCAGCGAGCCGGAAAAATCCATTGCTCATTTTCTGTAAAGTTTTGACCTGTTAGCTCCAACTGTTTTCACTATTTTCATTGGTCATTGTTTCTGGTTCTCATTAGTTGAAATTTATTTTAATTATTCTGTGACTATTTTTTTCCAGAACACAAGGATTTAAGGTTCACATACTTTCATCTTTTCTTTATGATTGGTTAATTAACCAGTGCTGAGTGGGGGGATGAGGAGTGTAGGAAACTTTAAAAATCCCTTTTCATGTAAATGTGTAGACCACTTAACAAGAAAACTCAGAGGTCCTTTGTAATAATTGTACTTGATGGTGTTTTACTTGGGAAATGCTGTTAAGCCAGCTCTGATCTTTTTAAAGCATTTCATTAAAATAAAAAAAGAAAACATAAAATTTCATAATATGAATGAGCTTCATCTTGCATGTGCAACACACGGAAAAAAAACCAACCCTGAAGTAATCAAAATTTCCCCATCAACACTGAGCATATAGCATTTATAGCCATGCATCCCTTGTCCAAATATATTGTACTTTTATTTTTAAACCGCAGGGGAATATATCATTTAGAAACTCAATAGGAAAAGAAAATAAATCCTTGAAAAGTATGTATCATGAAAGCATTTCTAGTGCTGAGTATAAATGGGCATTTTATGTCCATTCATATGATTTAATATTATGAGTCAAGGTAGTGTTACATAATTCACTCATGAGCTGCAAGGGTGAGCGGGTAAATGTACATATGTGTGCCATCAGTCATGGGATCATTGCTGCATTGTTAAAGGGCCATATATCCTTTGTCTTCCTTTGGCTTTCATTTGAAAGTAGGCCACCTCTCTTTTTTTACTTTTTTTTTTATTATTGTTCAAGTACAGTTGTCTTCATTTCTCCCCCACCAATCCCTCCCACCCCGATCCCACCTTCCCCTTGGTTTTGTCCATGTGTCCTTTATAGATGTTCCTGAAAACTCTGCCCCCTTTTCCTCCATTATCTCCTCCCATCTCCCCTCTGGCTGGGATTATATCCTAGGCCACTGCTCTCACCTAAACATCCTTCTCAGGTCTTCCACAACTGGATTGAGGACTTCCAAGTCTTTCTCTCCAGAATCCACCATGCTCTTGAACTTCGTACTTTCAGAACCAATTCAATGTTGGACATCTCTATTTCCAGAAGGACCCAAATTTGTCTGTCATAAAAGTAGTTTACCATAACCTCCCAAAACTTTTCACTTTTCTTGTATTTTCTAAGCTTTCAGAATGTTAGTTGAATTACTGAGTGAGATGGAGAGTTGTTCTTCATTTCCCTCATTTTTACCTCCACATGTTAATAGGAGCCTTTATGTGCATTTAAGTTTACCTCACTTTAATCCCCCCCAAAAAATTAAAGTCAATTTTTAAAAGTCTACAATATAGCACAATGAAAATGGTCAAAGAAATCATGGGAATGGAAAATAATTAGAAAAACTGAATGAAGCCAGAGGAAGGTGGATTCCCAGCACTGTGAAGCAGGCCGTTGGGACACAAATTAGGCTGTGAGTTTTCCGAAGGCTAAAGCAAAGTGGGAAATACTGATCAAGGATGTGTGATTCATAGTGTCTGTCAGATTAAAGGAAATATATTATTTCCAGCTGTTCGAAGGGAGCACGATTTTATTATATAACAAAAGCAATGCCAGCAAATGAGAGCAGTATGGACTTTCATACAACATGACTTAGGCCAAATGGAACCTCCTTAGTTGCCTATCTTATCCATTTTATAATTAGATACTTGACAATGGACTTGAATAAATACCTTGATGAATCCTTAAATTAATCTTTCCTTGAGGACTCTCTGAAAAAGAGTGGAAGTGGGCAAAGAATTACCTTCTGTCAATAGTCTTTTCTATTTCTCCGAGTATGTGATTGTAAGTGAGCATCCTAAAATGAAATGTTAGTCCTATATAAAGCATATTTTACTGAAGCAGGGTCCTCTGTGGTCTGGCTTCAATTTCATCTCTTCAAATCATCAATGCTGTACCACTGACTGTTCCTCACACGCAACACTCTCCCCCCTCATGCCTTTGCTTGCACTACACCCCCTACAAAGCATAGTCTTACCCCAATGCTCCTCTGCTTCAGATTTCCGTCCCTCCTGTACAACCCCAAACTCGTTTCTAAACTTTTTCTTGACTCCAGAAGTAAGAGCTCCCTCCTTTGGCATTTATCCATAGTGTATCAAGATGCCCCATTAAGGGGCTGCTACCACATATAAGTTAGTATTTATTGAGCAGGTACTATGGGTATTAAGCAAGCACTAAGCTAAATGCTTTATATACCATAAAAAATAATATATATCATTTTTTAAATCTTATGTCAGTGTTCTGAATAACAAATCAGTAACAAAACTTGGCAACCTTAAACAATAAGTATTTGTTATCTCACAGTTTCTGCAGATCAGGAATGTGGACGTGGTGTAGCTGGATGCCACTGACTCAGAGCTTTTCATGAGGTTGCAGTCGAGCTGTCAGATGGGGCTGTGCAGTCATCTGAAAGCCGAAAAGTTGGTGATTTGTACATGGAGAGTCATTCAGTAGGCTTTTTACTTTTGTGTGTGTTTGACATTTTTCATAATGAAAGGTAAGATAAAATCTGAAGATGCATACGGTATCTAAGTCAGGTTAGGAGGGAAGAAGGAAAAATGGAAAATACCTCAGTGAATCTCCATAATACCTCTTTAAAGGAGGTTTTACTGTCACAGTTTACAAGTGAGAAAACTGAAGCTCATTGAGGTTAGAAGATTCTAGAACTGGGATTCATAGCCATGTCTGTTTCACTCCCAAAGGCAACATTTTCCTCACTATACCACCCTAACATACACTCTGCACCTATGATTTTTAGGTTGCACTGGATTCTGGGAATATATGAGGTTACATTCTTGCCTTCCAATGACTCTCATTCCTTCCAATAACTCTCAGCCTTCATCACCCCCCACTCAAAGTCTCCTGAAGCTGTCTGGAGTGTCTCACCCGTACTAAGCACATAGTGTGCACCAAGTAGTGGGCCTTAACATCAATTCATCTTCACAATGCTCCTAGAACGTGGGTATCATTCCCACCGGTTTCCAGAAGGGAAAAGAGACTCAAGAGAGATGAAGTCATACCTCAAGTCACATAGCGAGATGAGGTGGAGTTCTGATTTGAATGTAGAGCTCTAGGACCATGAAATGATTGTTCTTTCTGTTAGTAGAAGTGCCATTGCAGAATGGTGAGCCTAGTAACAGAAAGAAAACCTAGAATAATTTCACTTATATGTGGAAATCTAAAGAGCAAAATAAAAGAACAAACAAAACAGAAACAGACTTGTAGATACAGAGAACTGACTGATGGTTGCCAGAGGGGAGGGGAGTCAGGGGACTGGGTGAAAAAGGTAAAGGGACTACAAATTGGTGGTTACAAAATAGACTTGGGGATATAAAGTACCACATAGGGAATATAGTCAATAGTACTGTAATAACTATGTATGCTGCCAGATGGGTCCTGAAAATATTGGGGGGAATACTTTGTAAAGTATGTAATTGTCTAAGCACTGTGCTGTACACCTGGAAGTAATGCAAAATAACATTGAATATAACTGTAATTGAAAAATTTTTTTAATCTGGACTAGCAGTTCAGAAGCCTGAGTTGTAAGTTCCTTTTCTTGCTGACTACCAATGAGATCCTTCTCGGGTTGCTTTCCCAATCTGGCCATGGTCTTCACATCTTTAAAAGAGAAACCTGGTCTCAATATCTCTTACAGTGGGGTCTTCAAACTATAGGTCAGACCCATTAGCAAGCACTGTAATCAAATCAACAGGGTGAGCACAGGTATTTTTTAAAAAGAGACAAAACAAAAGAATAAAGCCCATCAGAGTAAAGATGAATATTGTTTCATGCCGGATAGACACACACACAAACATATATAAGTATGTGTGTATGTGCATTGGGTCACGAGATAAGATCAATTTGTCACTGTGGGATGCTCTCAAGTGGGGTGCTGTCACTGCTTTAAGGCACCTTTCAGACCGGGACTTCAGGCTGAGTTTGATATGACAATTTGAAAATGCAAACCCACTGGTTTCCTATAGACTCTGTAGACCAACAGAAAGAAGAGAATTTTAGAATCAGACAGACTTGGATTTGATTTCTGGTTCTGACTTTATGACCTTTGGCAAGTCATTTCACCTCTTTGAGCTGCAGTTTCATAATCTGAAAAATTCAAATAATAATGCTCATCTTATAGGATAATAATGAGTCTTAAATAGAAAAATATAAATGCTTAGCACATAGTAATACTCAAAAAATGTTCATTATAATCATTATTATTCATTTTAATATTTTTAGTATGACTATTATCATTATTTTTAAATTACATTAAAATTACTTATTTACATGTTTCTTTCTTTGCCATTAGATGTCCAAAATACATTTTATATAAAGCAAATTGATTATGTTGACAGCACCTTCAAAGTTAGAAATCAGAGCAGAAGACTGAAAGACAGTGCCACAGCCCCCAATTTATAAAAGGACTTTCATTCAGTTAAGAGCTCTTTGGAAAAAGAACACAGTCTTGAAGAGTAGTAAGAAAGACTCAGCACCGTAAGGCATCGTCTTATTACAGGCAGGGTCGTCTTTCCCCCCTGTACCCAGGCCATGCTCATGGGCATGTGATCTGGGCAGTTGCCAGGAGTCCCACACTCGGGAGGGCTCCATGTTGGGTTTAACGTTCTGTTGGCACCATCTTGAAATTAGGAATAACTTTGTCCTTGAACATTTGTTTTTGTGAAGTCTGATGGGACAGGGGAACAGGGAGGTGAGGAAAAGAGAAATGGGCAATGTGTATGTCCGCCATTCCCTGACACTCATTCACATGTAGTGTTGGCCATGCCTCATAAGCTCAAAATTCCAGGGTCCCACAATATGTGGGAGTTCAGTGAAACCCAAACCAAGTGTAAGTTCAGACTATCACTTCCATGACTGAATAAGCTGGGGGGATGGGGCACTGACCCTGCTAAGTGGTCATGCTTTTTATTGGAACCAGAACTTGTTTCCAGTGACCAAGCAGCCCTGACATACATTTTAGCTAACCACTTACTCATCAGTGAGCCAAAGGTGGGGAATGTGGATAGAATGTGCACATATCAAAAAAATGAATTAAAAACAGCTGAGTTCATGTTGTGCAGCATTTACACCGTTCTGATAAGAATGAAAGGTATATGCATGTATCAGCTACAGAATATAAATTTTGAATGTAACACATAGCATTCAGAAGATCATTTTGCTGATTCCACATAGGAGTTTTTCAGTGGAATTCACAAATAATTTCTGAATGCAGTCACTTCGAGGAAGTCGGAGCAGGGTTTTACTAGGGTCGCTCTTCCTTCTTCCTCCTTCCTCATCCCCACCCTTCTCCAACTACCTTCTGTCTCAACAGCTGGCTGGTGGCTTTTTGCACAATCTAATTGGTGACAGGCGCCCAGGCCAACTTCTCCAGATAGTGACAGACTAATAGCAATGTTGATTTGGGGGCTAGTATTTGGTAAAAAGGCAAAAGGGCTAATATTTCCTTACTGCCATGAGCTCTAGAATGCTTGTGTTCTTTATTTACTTGCCTGCTGGTAAATTTTTACAGCTTGTTCTGCCAAATATTGCTTTCCTTATTTCTGAAACACAACTTTTGAACTTTGGACTGCAGTAAAATCACTCTGGTTCTTAGGAGTTGATTCTTCTTTGTAAAATTACCATGCTTTTCTTCCAAGGACATAATTATAGCAAAGTGATTTTATATATGTTATAGCCAGTGTGCAAAAACCCATTAGGCTGATAACCCCTAGCTTAGAAAATAACAAAACAACGAACCTTTAAGGCAGTCATTTTCGAACATAGCTGTACATTAGAAGGAAGGGAGTCTTATAAAGAACAGGTGCCTGGGTCTCCCCCTCCATGATTCTGAAGCAATTGGTCTGGGGTTCGTTCTGGGCATCAAGAGTTTTAAAAGCTTTCCAGAGGTGATCCTACATGCAGCCCCAGTTTTGGAACCGCTTAGAGTCACTGCTCGAAGATCTCATTGTTTAAATTCAGAGGAAAAAATCCACACAGCCAGTTCAGTCAGAACATCAACCTTCATATCAATAGGAGCTCCTGCTGTCTGACAGGCCTAGTTCCAGGCCCTTTGGGAATGGCAAAGATGAGTAAGATGACCCCCCAGCCCAGAGGAGGTTCCAGAATAGAGAACAAGTGAGGACGTGAGCAAACTAGTATGAGAGAAGGGAGAGTGTTAGAATATCTGGAACAGAGAGCTAGCCAGGAGGCAGTGGGATATCGAACTTACATGTTGCCTCTGGAAGGGGACTTCCTGGACACTGTGCCCATGGTACAGGAAAAGCAAAAGAGACTACACAGCAGTGAGCTTGAAGCACCGGGACAATGTCTTTTTGACTTTGTGTCTAAGTGACCAACACAATGCTGGCAAAGTAGGGGGTTATCAATTCATGTTTGAAGAACAAATGAATGGCCTGATTTGTGCATAAGATGCTTAGAAGACCCAAGCCGAAAAGATTGGAAAGCTACGTCTGAACCAGATCGCATAGGTGTGGGAAATTCCTGAGCTGGGCAGTTCCATCATCTGAGCTGTTCACTGGGAAATATATTTGGCAATAGATGCATGTGGTTCTCTGGTTGAAGAATAAACCTGGAGGTAAGATAAGAAGCAAGAGCCCAAGAAGAAAGTAGAAGAGATTGTTCACTGATGTGATCAGGAAAAGAAGCCTTACTTTGGGACATCTCACCCATATCCTCTCCTACCCTGAGAGCTCATTGTCACCTAATCTGACTCATTTGGCAGGATACATGCAGAGATAAGCATCTTCTCCTGTGGTCCTTCCCAGTCAGCCCCCTCTGCATTCCCAGGGCATTGCCTATAGAAGTAATAGTAGGTGCCATTTAGTGAATACCTGTAATGTGCCAAGCTGTAGTAGACACATTGGTATGTCTGCCCAACTTTGACAATGCACCCGTAGCCCCAGATGAAAAGGTGAACAATAGAAGAGAGATATGAAATTTGAATCCTACCTCTTACTAGTTACTCAGACAAGTTACTTAGCCTTGCAGAATCTTCATCACCTGTAAGATGGGAAAAATAATAATGTCTACCTCATCGGGTTGTTGTGAGAGCTGAAGGGGGGAGCACAGGGGGAGCCTGTACAACAACACCTGACCCAAAGAAAAGACTATATGCCATGTCAGCATGCCTCCCTTCATGTCACTCTTCCCCTTGCAGACAGCCAAGGTGCACACGACTGCCCCAGTAAAAAGACAGCTAAGCACACTCTCCATGGGGCCTACTTACCTTGACTCTGGGAAACATGGGACTTTTCAGAGGTGAGAGTTTCAGCTCAGGGAGTCTGAGGAAAAACAGGGCTGAAGTGGTTCTTCTATCTCAGACTATACAGGCTGAAAGAGCCCTCCAAGATCACAGCAGTCAACCTCCCACTTTATGGACTGTGGCAACAGGCCCAGAGAAGAGGAGTCATTTGCTCAGAATGGCCAGCACCTCTGAGTGCTCAGAGAGACTCCATTAACCAAGTAGGTGGAGATGTGAGACTGCCTAGGGTGTGGTGTGTCCAGCCAGCTTCCCGCCCAGTGCAGCCCAGCAACCCCAAAGAAAAGGGTTGTATTGAAGAACAGACCCCGTGCCAACCTAGGAGGCTGTTATATTGCCCTCTAGCTTGAGGGTACAGTTGCCAAAATACATCCCTAGAAAACTCTCTCCCAGAAGACATTTGATATACCTGACTCAACAGGTTTGACCATCTCCTGTGGGCACTCATATCTACAGACTTTATCCAAATCTACCTTATCGTTTTCCCCATACAAAATAATCATCTCCACTAATAAAGAAAATACAAAAAATGTTTGATTCAATTTCTTAATAGAAATGTACTTTTTAAAAATAGGTACTCAGGCCCTGGCTGGTGTGACTCAGTGGATTGAACGCCAGCCTGCGAACCAAAGAGTCACTGGTTTGATTCCCAGTCAGGGCACATGCCTGGGTTATGGGCCAGGTCCCCAGTAGGGGGTACATGAGAGGTATCCACACACTGATGTTTCTCTCCCTTTCTTTCTCTCTCCCTTCCCTTCTCTCTAAAAATAAATAAATAAGGTATTTTTAAAAATCTAAAAAATAAAAATAGGTACTCAGTAATTGCATGTCAACACATACTAAATGGAGAAGAATGAGGAAGGGATCACAATTGCTCTTTACCCAGAAGATTAGATTAATCCCTCAGATCTCTGAGTTTTTCCAGACTAACTATGATGATTCATTTTATGTGTCAACTGAACTGGACCATGAGGTGCCCAGATATTTGCTTAAACGTTATTTCTGGGTGTGTCTCTGGATGAGATTAGCATTTGAATTGGTAGACTGAGTAAAGCAGATGACCCTCCCTAACTCGGTGGGCCTCATTCAATCCCCTGAAGGCCTGAAGAGCACCATGCTCTGAAGAGAATAGAATCCACACTCTCTGCCTGACTGTTTTTGAGGTGGGACACTGGTCTCCTCCTACCTTTGGACTCAGACCCCAGCCAGAATTTATACCATTGACCCTATTGGTTCTCAGGCCTTTGGGTGCAGACTAGAACTTACACTGTCATCTCTGGGTTTCCAGCCTGCTGAGTGCAGCTCTTGGGACTTCTTGGTCTCATAATCACATGAGCCAATTCTTAATGCTACGTAATAAAATTAATTTATATATAACTTCAATTATATATATTAATTAATATGACTGCTTGAGCTTCCATAGCAAAATATCATAAACAAGGTGGTTTAAACAACAAAAAAGTGTTTCTTATGGTTCTAGAAGTTGGAAAACCCAAGACCAAGCTGCCTGCCAGTTTGGTTCCTGGTGAGAGCTCTCTTCCTGGCTTCCTGCCATCTTGCTCTGTCCTCACCTGGCAGAGAGAGCAAGCAAGCTCTCTGGGGTCTCTTCTTATATGGGCACTAATCCTATTATAAAGGTCCCATCCTCATGACCTCAAGTAACCCTAATGACCTGCCAAAGGCCCCATCACCAAACAAATCACATCGAGGGTCAGGGCTTCAGTGTATGAATTTTGGAGGACACAAAGATTCAGTTGATAATAGTCTATCTCCCATTTTATAAATAAGAATGCAGAGGCTCGGGAAAGTGAGGCAATTTGCCAAGTCACCAAACCTGGAAGAGTCAGAAGCTAGCCAGCCAATCCCCCACAACCACCATTCTTTCTGCTATAATCATTGCTTTTAGCCAGCTATTCTAACATATAGCCAGGACCTCATCTTTAGAAATGGCCAGTAAAAATACGAAAAATTGCTCAACCTTCCTAGTTATCTGAAAGTACTAATTAAAATGACAGTAAGATATCATTTTTCACTCATCAGATTGGCAAAAATTAAAGACCAATAATATCTAGTGTGAGGGAGGGAGGGGGTGAAGGGGCATGCTCTTAAACACTGCTTGCAGGAACACACATCAGTGGACTGTTTTGAGGGCAATTTGGCAGAATCTATAAAAACTTTAAATGTGCATTCTCTTTGATCAAGCAGTTTAGGTTCTTGATACCGACCTCAGGGAAATACTTTCACATGGGTACAAAGAGGTGTACCCTGCATGCTCAGGTAACACTGAAACATTGGAAGCACTGCATTTTCCATTAGGAGAGAATGGCTGGAAGAACCTTGTGCATCCAAACTGTGACAGCTGTGAAACCTTCCCAAAGAATGTGGCTGATGTGTATATTCTGACACAGAATGTTTTATCCAGTGAAATAAGCAAACTGGGGAGTATTGATAGCATCATTCTATTGATGAGACCCCCAAAAGCACCATAATGTCCATATTATATGTCTATATGTCTATACAAAACAAGGATACATACCCAAAAGGGAGAAGAGAGCTTTTGTTCCAACAATGTGTTGATTGAGATTTCACAGAATACATTCTTGTTATTGTTTGCATAATCATAACAAATAAATACATAGATAAAAGTATGGAAAAGAAAGTACTTTCCTCCACTATATTTCCTCTTTTTCCTCTAAGAATAACCTTACAGGGTAGACAGGGTAGGATTATTGCCTCAAAATTCTAAGTGAGAAACCAGAGTGAGAGAAGGAACTTGTCTGGGTAACAAGAGAGGTGAGTGACAAAGTCAAGGCTACAATCCAGGTCTCTTGACTCCAGTTTCAGTGCTCTGCGGACAGTACCCCCTGCTTCATTCAATACCCTGTCTTCATGCTATCTTGCCCGTGGTCAAGGAAAACCATCAACCTATTCTTTCGAGAGAACCTCCAGCTCTTCAAGAGTTGTAGGGTTTCAAATATCTTCTCCATCCCCTGTTTTTAAAGCACCGCTGGGCCCGGGGGCCAGCATCCTCTGAATCTGTACTGGAAACCTGCAGGTTCAGGGTTGCAAAGCACTCGTCTGATGTTCTGTCCGATTTCCATCCAAATAAATCGCATTTTGCTGATGTCTGTAAAGTCTGACTTTATAGCAGAGAGCTCTCCTGGAACTCTGTCTTTAATAAAAGAGGAAAGAAGTGAAACTACTAATTTAGTTTCTTTAAAAGGCATGTATTTTCATGCACATTAAGTCCATCTGTTGGTGAAATGGATGCCTTTGCACAGCGTATAATTTGATAAAACCCAAAAGAACTCAGAGCTCCCAGCTTGAAGCAGAAATAGAGAAAGTGGCTGGGAACCTGACTGAAGTGGAGAAATCCACCAAACACTATTTTTAGAACTAAAAACTGATTTTAAAAAAATACTCATTATGGAGAAAGATTAGTGTTCTTAGTGGAAGAGCCTCTCAGCACATTTGAACTGCTGTAGGGACCCAGATCAAAGGACCCGCTGTCTCTGCAGGTCATTTATCGGGAATATCTTTTTCACAGCACCATGTGACGTCTGAGCACCTTGCCTCTGTCTTCACATATCCAGTGGCCCCCACTGGCTGCAGAGACCTTACAAACTACCAGTCATTCTGTCTTTGCCAGTGTGAAGTGTTTCAAAATTTGAAATGTTGACAACATTGAAATTGGCATTTCACACTAAAAATTGGAAATTTCACAGAAAAAATAACTAGGAATCAGTATTCTGATTTCTCTTGAAAAACGGGAAGATCTGGTCATGTTGGGTCCAAATTCCTGCACAGCATTAATGGGCTGATGCTGGGTCATGAAGGTTTAATACAAACAGCTTTCACTTCTGGGTTTGCCACAATCCCCACCTGTACCTGCCCGGCCACTATGGACACTTGAAGTTGCAACATCTGATCTTGAGAATTAAAGTCTAAACTTTTCAGAAGGGCATTCAAGGTTCTTCACTATCAACTTCTGGTCAGCCTCTATCTTCATCCTTTCCCAGTTCTTTATCCATTTATTTAGTCAATAAACCTTCATCTATTGCTAGCATGCACCAGGCTGGGTGCCAGGTGAGTACGAAGGTGAATAAAATGCATGTATCAGTCAGGGTCCCAGAAGATGGCACACACTAACTGGGACAATTAAAGCACAATTGGTTGAATAGGAGGGGACCACAAGGATAGTACAGTGCCCTGAGCCTAGAAACGTCTGGTCTGTTAGTACTTCTAGGCCTAAAGGGGGAGAGTTATGGAGAAAAGCTACGACCCTTTGCTGAGAAGGCAGTCAGCTCTGCAGAGTAAGAGCTATGGGAAAGATCACCTGCCCTCATTATCCTCTCCACTTCCAGCCCTCTGAGGGGGTTCCTCCATTGCCCAGAGCCAGAAGCAAAGGGCAAAGAGGCTTCTTGAGGCACTCCGTAGAGGTCAGCTTCCTGGACAGAGAACAGAGCAAACAGAAGGCACTGAGCCAACCCTGTTCTGTCCTTTGAGAAACTCACAGTTTCGTGAGGAGAAAGGGAAGGCCAGTAGACAATGCCAGTGCAGTGGGGGCAGGCAGTACTGTGTTAATGAGATTCACGGCAGGCTCTCGAAGTTCAGCAGAGACAACCACCCAGGCAGGCAGTTTGGAAGCTTCCCAGAAAATGAAGAGGTCAAAGTTGAGATACAAATTACTGAAGAACAAGGAGTTAGCCAGATGAGGGGGAGGTGGGAGGGGTGGAATGTCCCAGGAGAAGGAGCATCCCATCGCTCAGGCTTCATGGACACCATACACTCAACCTCTTGGATCACTCAAGGTTCCCCAAATATCTCTCATTGTTTTGCAGCTTTATGCCTACACATAGACCCTTCCTTTGCTGGGAGAGCCCCATCCACCACCCTTTGGGGGAAGTGAGCTCATCCTCATCCTCTCCAAGCAATTCTACTTCTGTATGAACCCACTAGAAAGGTGAACATACAGTTACTAAAAGTCACACATTAGAATGCTCACAACAACAACAAATGCAAACAGTACTATGTATAGTAACAAATGTGCACCAATAGAGAATGAATCAATGAATTATAACACAGCCAGGGGATAGAATACTACGCAGCAATGAGAATGTGTGGTCTATAGTTATGTACAAAAATATAAAAGAATATCACAAATATAATATTGAGTAAAAGAACCCAGACACACAAAAGTCGCTCCCATAAGATTCCATTGATAAAAAGTTCAAAAACAGACAAAAGCAATCTATGGTGTTAGAATTCAGGGTAGTTGCCCCTTTGGGAAGAGGTAGTTACTACAAGATCATATGAAATGGGGAGGGTGTTGCTAGTAATGTCCTATTTCACGAGCTGGGTGCTAGTTGCAGGGCTCACGAACATTCATTGAGCCTTGTGTGCCTTAAATAGGTATACTTGTCTTTATGTTATACATTAAGTCATCTCCTCTGGCAAGCCTCCTCAGGTTAGTGAATAGCAAGGGCTTCAAGTCCAAAAAGCTCAGAAAACCCTTCCATAACACTCACCCAAGACATCTGCAAACCACTGAGGAAAGAGCAATGACTCAGAAGCCCCAGACCTGCCTCGATTTCCTTGGTGATCCTAGACAAATCCCTTCCACTCTCTCAGCTCTGTCTACTGCTTTAAAATGACGCAGGAAAGCAGATGTGCTTCTGGTACCTTCCAGCAATCAGAGGTTTCACAGGCATCAGAGATCAGTGCATCCTGAAGCATTTTCTGAACTTCCTCGCCCATCCTGGACAACCTCTGCTCGTGCACCTTGCAATGGCGGCACGTCTCAGCTGAGTGGCTCCCAACTTCATCAAGGAGGGACCCTGTTACCAGTTTCCTCCCATGAGCTCCACATAATGAAAGAAGATGCATTTTTTAAAAAGTTTTTATTGTGTAATAATCCATTTGTTTTAATCAAGATATTTACACATAGCTGCCAACCTGACCTTGTGATCAGCATGAGATAACTACTATCTCTCCAGTGGGTTATGTCATTTCTGCTCAAAGCAGAGTAACATGACCATTTAGTTCTCCTGGGAAGACCCAGAGCAGGGCTCAGTGTAGGATCTCTGTTATTAATTTTATGAAATGCACATTCACTCAGGAACCCGTAATTCTTTTTTTCAAGCCAATCGGGATGGCATCCCTAGTTGAGGGCCACTATAGTACTTCCTCATCCCACACACGAAAGAGCCTTTGGGTTTTGTCTTCAAATATTCCTCGGTACTACATTCCTGAGTTCTTTTCAATGATGATCTCAGAACAATATGGCCTTTGCAATGCTACCTAAGCCAAGGGAAATAAAATATGATTATTTTAATAATACTATTACTGGCAGTCATCTATGTGTGCTTTTTACATGTGTTGCCACTTTCCTGGACACCTGCTATGTGGGCTGTGGAGTCAGACCACATGGGTTCAAATCCCACCTCTGATCCTTATTGGTTCAGTGACCTTAAGTGAGCAGGTTTCTTAATATCTCAGTACCCATTTCCTTAACTATAAAAGGAGACTGTTAATATAGTTTGGTCATTGAGTTATGAGGAGGACAAAATGCATTTACTCCATGGAAACTCATGGCCCAGGGCTTTGCACAAGGAAAATGCTCAAAGAAGTTTGCTCTTAATAGCAATTCTGCGTTCTTCACAATAACCCTTTCAAAACAGCATCATTATCCCCATTTTGTAAAGGAAACACGGAGGCTCAGAGACTTGCCCAAGATCACACAGCAGTTGAATGACAGACCAGGATTTTTAAGCCTGTTTGTGCCTGACAGCAAATCCTGATCTCTTTCCACTCGTCAATCCTTCAGCCTCCACAGATGTTGGGACTGAAAGCCTCAATAGTTGCTTCTGTTCACTTATAACTATAGATAACTTTTGCGAGGAGGGATATTTAACTATCTAACTTAGTTATTTAAAAGAAAAAAATAAAATGATTAGGCAAGACTTTTCCCCGTATCCTAAAAACTCAAATTTTCCCAAGTTCGTATTTTTAGGGACCCATTCAAGATTGTCAGCCCTAATTTTATGACTGTTGTCAATCTTGTTTCAGGCACTAGCAAAGACTTAGAGAGTCCTGGCCAACCTGTGGGTCCTTGGACACCTCTTTTCCCTCTTAAGCAGGCCTCCGTTTCCCCTTACAGAGAACAGGGGAGTGGGTGGGGCTCCCCCAGTCCCTGCAGCCTTGACCTGGAAGCCTCTCTTCTGACATCATCCCTGGCCTTTGTACACACGTGAGCAGCTGGGCTTCAAATGTTTGGTTCCTGCCCTGTCTTCCTGAACTATGTCAGAGAAGGGAAAAAAAAAAAAAAAAAAAAACTTCCAACATCTGTTTTCACACCAGGGCTGGGAATTCATTCCTGAAACATTTTTCATACTTGACCAGAGGGCATTTCGTCACAAGGAAGAGGATCCGTCCTTTGCTCCCTAGTCTCCTCTGCACTCTGCTGATAAGACAGTAACGAAAGTGCTGACACGCACTTCCAGGAACTGGAGCTTCTCCCTGGCAGGTGCCAAAGCCCAGTGCCCAGAAGGGCTTCCCAGGAGAGCCGGCCAAGTCACTGCCCTTGGGGCTCTCTTCCCACCAGCACCTCCTTCAGGCCCCTGCAGGCAGAGATTGGTCACTTGCACAGCCGCCAATCAAACATCCTTCTCCCTGACTTCCAGCTCCCTGGGCCACTTGAGGGGAAGGACCCTCCTGCTAGTTTCTGAGTCTTCCAGGCATGGGAGGAGCTAAACTCAGTCCCTCCAACAGCTGCGGGAGGCTCTGTCACTCACCCCTGGTGTGACCTTGAACACATCTCTTACTTCTCTGGACCTCCAAAACAGCTAATATTTACAATACTCACTCTGTACTAGGCGTTGTTCCAGTTACTTTTTACAAGAATCAACTCATATTTAAACCACTCAACAACCTTACATCCCGTGTGATTAGTTTTATTGTTACCCTATGTTACAGATGAGGAATCTAAATCACTAATAGGTTTGCCTGAGACCAGACATATCCAGAATTTGAACCCAGACCCTCCGACTCCAGGAAGGTTCACGGTTACCCCTAGGCCAGCAGTCTTCAAACACTGTGGTCTCAGGACTGTTTTACAGTCTTCAAAATGATTGGGGATCCCAAGGAGCTTTTTGTTTCCATGGGTTATATCAATCACCATAATTAGAGATGAAAAGTGAGAGATTTTTGAAGCCTGAGAGTACACAGCACACATTGCATTAGTCGTCGGAGCTATAGTCATGAGCTATAGCATCATCACACACCGAGTGGCCTCCAGAAAACTCTCCTGTACGCCCATGAGACAATGGCAGTGGAAAAAAGCGGATGGCATCTTAGCACAATATTACTACAAACACAGTTTTCACCTCTTGGATCCCCCGAAAGGCTGTCTGGGACTCTGAGGGGCCCCCAGACCACACTTGGAAAGCTCACATGTTGCACTGCCTCCATCACCTTCCTAGAACACGTACCTAAGGAAGTCTTCCCTCTGCTTCTCACAGGGCATTGATGCAGCACGTATTTCCTGACTGCCAGCTCTGCGTGAGGCACTGTACTAGGTGCTGGGATCCAGCAGGGATTAACAAACACACCCTTCCCTGTGAAGCTTCCAGCCCAGTGGAAGAGACAAACTTTAAGCAAAAAAAAAAAAAAAAAATTATTCGAAAAGAAAAAAAAATGGGACACACAATGGGGCCATAAATCACAGGCACAACGTAGTCTGAGGGATCAGGGAAGGTTTTCCTGAGGACTTTGAAAACTCTGACTCTGCTGGGCAAGTAAAGATTGGTGGTGGTCACCTAATGAGGGTTTGGGCTCTGTCCTAGCCTCCACTCCTACAGCTCCTTCTGTTCCCAAAAGCACCCAGTTAAACCTTTCAGTCCAAAGACCCTCAACCCTGGGGTCCTAGCTAGTGTGGCGTTTGGTGCCAGCACGACTGCACCAAGGCCACATGCAGAGGCAGAAAGGGCAGGAAATGAAAAGGACGTTGCATGTTGAACTCCATGCTTAAATATAGGCCCGTCTCAAAGAAAGTCTGTAATTCCAAAGAGTCTTAGAAGGTTGCATGGTGTTTTGTTTTGTTTTTTCTTTTTCTTTTTTGTCCTTTTTCTAAACGCAGAGCCACAAATGCAAAAAAAAAAACCACTTTAATTTCTCCAAGACAAAAGTCTCAGTGATTCAGAACTGATCTTTACTCATCATGTTTCTCTTTTAAAGCCAAATCTTCTTTTACAAGGTCCCCTGGAGTGTTTGGGAGAAGGTGCGCCGGGCCAGGAGTCAGGCCCTGGGTCTCATCCCGGTTCAACCACTGATTCATTGTGGGCTTTGAAACTAGTTTCTTCTCTTGTTTGGGACACGGTCTTCACATCTCTGAAGTGGGTGGGGAGGTGGGGAGAAACTGACTATATCATGTTTCTCAAAGTGTGGACACAAAACAGTGCGGGCACCTATGGGGAATGGTTCCAGGAGTCACAGGCTGAAAGGAAGAAATGCCTTCGTGAAAAAGGTGATCACTTTCCAGTTCTCCTTTTCTCCTTGGGATTGCATGTCAAAGAGGAATTCCCATGTTGGTGCCTGTGTGTCCTCAACAGCTCTCTACACTTGCTGCTCAGAGCTAGGCTTTAGCAAGCAAGGAGAGCTGGAATTTAACATCGTCTTGTTATCTTTGTGCATGTGCCTTGGTTAACTTCTACCCTAACAACCCTAACGAGGAATTCTATTTTTGTTTTCTTTTATCATAAGGACATAAAGTTTCCTTTGCAAATAAATTCAATTTAGTTTTTAAAAGTGAGTTGTTGGGGTTTTTTGTTTTTGTTTTAATGTAGCAGATATTACAGGAAGCGCAAAGCTACGGCAGCAATTATGGCCACGTTACCCAAGTCAGAGAACTCCGTGTGCTGACATCTGAGATCACTTCCCTCATGGGTCTGGGCACAGCCCCCACTTGCTGGCTGTGGATGGCTCAGTGCTGAGATCGCCTCACTATGCTCCCTTCCCCTAATGTCCATGCTCCCTGGGAGCTTGAGTTGTGCTGAACAGACTCTGGATCAGGCATAAAGAGGCCCAGGTTGCTTGGGAATCTTGTTCTGTCACAGACACAAGAACAGCATGTCCCTTCCCCCTCTCTGCAGGAATAATCCTGCAGACAGCAAGGGGAGGGCCTGGCAGTGGTTTTAGCTGTATTCAGAAGAAATTACATTATCATGCGTTCTGGACGATATCAGACCTTACAAGGTGTTTCCTTGCATATGAACCCAGGAATCCTCCCCACACACCTCCAATTTATGTCTTACTTCATTTTACAAGGGAGAAAATGGAAGCCCAGAAGCTGAAATGACTTAGGAAGTCACACATGTAGAAAGAGATGGTATAAGAACTTTAAATCTGCATCTTTTGTTACCAACCTTCTTGTTCATTCAACTACAAATGATACTAAAGAAGGTTTAGGAATAAATCAGAAAGACAAACCCAGATATTTTTATGGTGAATTCTATGAATGTATTATCTAAATAGTTCCTTAATTTAGAACACGTATCTTGAATCCAGAAAATAAAAAACCTTGTAGCTAAGCTTTTGTGTACAACTATAATATGTTCATAAGATGACTTTCTAAAATTTTAACTGGTGTGTTAAAGACTCCATGTACATCTCTAAGGCTCTTGATGTATATTCACAGGTATTGCCAAAAGGCCCTTCAGAAAGGTTGCACCAATCAACTCGTGTGACCTCTGCATGAAGGAGAGTGCCCGCTCTCTCATACTTACCCTAATTCTGAGTGTTTTACTTAGAGTTCTTAAAATAAGGGAGAAATGGCACTCCAGTGTTTGAATTAGCATTTCTTTGATCATTAGTGAAGTTAAGCATCCTCCCATCTGCTCATTGACTGTTTAGATTTATATTTGGAAACTTGATGCTCAAGTTCATAGTTCACTTTTGAAAATGTTTCATACATTCTGGATTCAGGATGAGGGAAACAGTCCCAGAAGCTCTCTGGGCTGCAGTTTTCCTAATTGTGAAATGGGTTTTAGAGGAAATGCTCTCAACACCCCCTCAACTCTAGTCTTAACTGGAACAGAGGTGGCATCGATGCAGTTGAGAGCCTGGGGGTACCTCATAGGCTGGAATCTCAGCCCGTCCAGTCCCTTCCCGCTTATCCCAGTGAAGGTGGTCCAGGCTACCTAAGATGGGCCACCTCTGCCAAATCAACACCTGTAACTCTGTTTCCCCACAGGGACACCCACCCAGGATCATTCATTGAGGGAGTGACTGTCTTTTGCATCCATGTTAAACCACATTATTTATAATTTAAGAAGTGATTTTTGTTCTTATCACCTTCATTTTTAATTACTCCTGCCTCTTCTCGCATCCCTGCCAATCCCAACCCTATCCTTGGAAAATAGACATGCAGAAGATGGACCTGCCATGGTACCTTAACTGTCTCCATGACAACCAGAGGTGATATTCCTGACGTGTTTCCAAACAAACATATCCCTAGCTAAGAAGAAAACTACAAAGGCTTAACAGAAACTTTATATCTGCCTTTACAAAAAAAAAAAGAAAGTAACTGGAAAGATTACATTCTTATTATAGACTTCCTTTGATGATGATTATTAAGTTAGAAAAAATTCGTATTTTTATCTTGGGTGGGTCTCCAGTTAAAATGAATTTTTTTCATTGAAAATGCAGGAAGTTGAAATCCCTCCAAACTGATCATTGGCTTGAAAATGAATATGCAAGCCTAGACGGTAATGAGGAAAGTATTGGAAGTGCATATCTTAATGCCCTGGGGAGGCTCAGATAACACATTTCATTTCACGTGTCTTCCAGAAAAAAAAAAAGAGGAGCTGTACATTTTAACCTTGGCCTCCCTTTATGTCCCGCACCCCATCTTTTCAGCTGGACTAACCCACCCACACATCACACTCATGATGGGCGATGAAAGTGAACTGATCTGGGAGTCCATGGAGACTCCCATCCTTTAGGTGCCTCCTACCTGCTCTCCCTGCTTCTGAACCCCTGGCCCTACTCACTGCTCTCCTCCGCTGGTCCTCACAGCGGCCATGCCCTCCTGACTGCCTAATGTATCGATTTAGCTTTGCTAAGCCTGGTGATCTGAGAACCCTCGATGTCCCAGTTCTCCTAATTCCCACACCACCTCCCCCCAACCCCACCCGAACTCTAAGTGGAGTGAAGAAGGGTGACTGCCAACCCAGTCCCCATTTCACCTCCAGAGCAGGGAACTCTGGCAGAGCTGAGTGTGGGTGCTTTGTGTATATGTTTTTGAACCAAATTTTTAGTTTGCCAATGCTTGATCTGGTTGTCATGGCAAAGGGAACTAACTGTGTCCTTCAGAGGAGGGACAGGCTGATAAACAAATGCATTTAGCTCTCACCTTGAACCTTGTTTGAGGGGGGAGAGAAAGAGGGAGAGTAACATGTATTGACGACCTAGTTCATTACAACATACATACAACCTCCAGCAAGTCAGCTCACATCTCTGAGCCTCAGTTGCCCCATCTCTAAAATGGGTATAAAGATAATCCACATCTCGACATTATCATTGAGATGATCAAGTCGAGTGAGAAAATTATGTAAAGCACTGAGTAGGGTGTCCTTTACTTGGAAAGCACTCAGTCAGAAGCTGCATTGTTGCCGTTGTTACTATTAATTTTATCTTAAGGATTATTACAGGGCCCCTGGAGGCAACCCTTTTCGTGTTGTTTTAAAAGCCTCTGCCAGAACCCTGCATTGCAGTCAAGTTAATGCTGCCAAATGTCCAGGTTGGGCCTGATGTCCTTGCCGCTCAGGGGACCACTCTGAGCCTCAGTTTCCTCATCTATGACCTGGTGTCATTGGACACCAGGCAGGGAGGATTCCACAAGGTAGTGGTGGAAAGTGACCAACACTGGGCTGAGCCCAGAGGAAGGCCCAAGAGATGGGAGTTCCCTTTTTTTTCTTGCTCCCCCTGGGAAGGTGCGAAAGCACAGTTAAGGACCTGCTGGGGCTTCTCTGACCACCTGACCGGAGGGAGAGCCGGGTGGAGAGCAGGAAGGGGGTGGTGTGGTGTGAAGCGGGTCAGTTTATTTCCCCTCTGTGACCCAGCAATCTGGAAACAGACTCCCTGTCTGCCGCCCATCCAGCCCATGGCAGCTCTCTCCAGAACAATGGCAGGATACAGGCCTGGGCTCGCCAGCAATGGGATGCAGGTCTCTGGGCCAGGCTGCGCTGGCCTTGGCCACTCAGGGCTTGTCTCTGGCACACACACAGAGTGCCAGCAGCCTCAACATCCAATGAGGGAAACCCTGATACAGCCTGGAATTTTCACCCACCGGTTCCCAGGGAGGCCCAGGTGTCAAGCCTGAGAAATTGGGGAGTCCTGGAAGGCCTGGTAGAGAGACAGGAAAGGGGGCCCCGGGGCCCTGGAACATTGGTTTGAGGGGCTTCACACCCACAGATCTTTCCTCTCACTCTGGGCTGGCGTTTGGATTCCTGGTGTCCCCTAGGGGAACTTTGCCAGCCTCTATGCTGTTCCTGATGATACCACAGTAAACTGCTGTTTTTTAACTGCGCCTACAGCGGCAGGCACAATGTGAAGTACAGTCAGTCTTCATGTTTCCAGATTCTGTGTTTGCAAGTTCGCCTACTTGCTAAAATGTATTTGTAACCCTCAAATCAACACTGCTGCTTTGTGTGTGTGCGTGTACTTTCACAGACATTCTCAGAGCAGCAAAAATATTTGAGTCCCTGGACACAACATTCCCAGCTGGGGTGGAGCAAGGCCATAGTTCACGTGCCATAAACAAGGGTTCCTCTTGCAGCCTGTGTAATGCCATGTTTTTCACATGTGGGGGCTTTTTGTGGATAATTTTGCTGTTTAAAAAGGCCCGCAAGCGTAGTGCTGAAGTGCTGTCCTGAGTCCTTAAGCACAAGAAGGCTATGATGTCCTTATAGAGAAAATACGTGCGCTAAATAAGCTTTATTCAAGCGTGAGGTATAGTACTGCTGGCATGAGCTCATGAATATTAATGAGTGGGCAATGCATATTAAATAAGGGGTCTCTAAATAGAAACGCGCATACAACAAAGTTATACGTTGGTCAGTCCGTGGAAACATTGTGATGAGAGGCTCACAGTGATCCAACCCTGTATTTCCCCTGGGAGCAATGGTTTATATTCACTCACTGTTTTTGGTGACTTTATAGAAGACAACTATTGCAAAAAGCGACAGTCGACTCTATTTGTTATCTTATGTAATCCTGCAAACAACCCCAGAGGAGATAAATATTATTATTCCCCTTCTACAGATGTGGGGATTAAGACAGAGGAAAGCAGACTTTCTGAAGGTCACCCTGCTCAGAAGTGGCTGAGCTAGGATCACACCTGTCTGCTTCCACTGCCTGCATCCTACCCAACACATGGGGCTGCCGCAAGAGTGTCTGCTTCCCAGTGGGCCAGTGTGCCTCTCACACCCACAGGGACAGAATGTGTGAGAAGGACCAGACTGCTGAGCTACAACCTGGTCCTCCATTTTATGGGGAAGCTGAGGTTTGAAGTGAGCAAGTATCGGGCCCAAGAGCATATGAACTCAAAGAGGCCGAGGGCAACATCGGCTGCATTCTTGGTTCTTACCAATTCCTTAGCCTCTGCAAAGTTATCTGGGCTACTAAGACGTCATTTTTTAAGTTTCCCATAAACATTTCTTTGGGAAAATACAGGTTTTTTAAAAAGAAAACTAATATTTGTCAAGCACCTACCACATACCAGGCATTTATTCTCACAATACTGATAGGTCCAGAGTATTATTCTTGGAGCTGTCCCAATGGAAGCCCCGCCCATGTGCCCTCAGCATTGACCTCTGTACTCCAGAGGCTACTTAAGGTGATGGGAACATGGAGCTTTCTTTTTTTTCTGGGAATTTGAGTACACTTGGCCCACGTGCAAGGCAAGACAGAGGGGCAAACAGTTACTGCCCCTGCTGCCACACTCAGACAATGAGGGTGGGGTGCTATGAATTGATCGCCCAGCTCCTCACTCTTGGTTAGGACGGCTCCCAGTCATGGTCCACAGTCACCCAGGGCTCCCCAACGGGACTGAACTCTAGTCATCGGAGACCTTATCTGGCTTGATACTGTTTCCTTCCCCTCCTGTCTCAGACCTCCTCCCCACAGTGTTTCCTGGGATCTCCTCCCACTCAATAACAGCTTTCCACCCAGGGGAACAACATGCCTGGAACATGGAAGGCCGGCGGTACAGACGGTGAGTCGGTTCCACATGGATCAACTTGTACTGCTACGTCTTTCTTAACACAATGCCACCTCGGAGAGAGCAAGAACTAATATGAGGTGCATGGGTGACGTAGAACAAGAGAGATCACAGTGAAGAATTTGCCACCAGAGAGTGAAAAATGGTAGGTGACTGCTGACGGTGCCATGCCACACCGTTAGTGCTCCAGAATCAGGTTCTGAGCAAAAGATTAAAAAGAAGGGAACAACATTTTAATGCAGATCTGTTGTGTTATGGTCATCTTACTAAATGACTTTGACAAGACTTAGACATTATTTCTTGGACTCCTTGTGGTATATCTAAATAAATTACAACAGGTGAGTCTTAGAAAGGTAAACATAGGTGATACTACATGGCAGCACCAGGATTTGGTATCAGGCTTCTCTGACTCTGTCCTTTGTTCTTCCCTTACCCGCCCCACCTTCAAGACTGTGGATGGTTTACTCTTAGGGGCCAGGGCACATGGTAGAGCAGCAATGTCTTTCCATGTTCACTTTGTAGGCAGCTGCGGATGCTGCTAGCTTATAAAACAGACATGCCTACATGGCTCTATAACCTTGACATGAACTAGATTCTCCTAGAAGCAGATTCCTGTGCTGCTTACCTGCCAGAGGAACCTGTATTAGTTCTCTATTATTCTAACAAATTACCACAAAACTGGCAGCTTTAAACAAACACACACGTTGACCTCACAGCTTCTTCCCATGGGTCAGGAGCTCCAGCACAACCTAGTTCTGCTCAAGGGTTTCACAGGCTGCAGCCAAAGTGCCAGCTGGGCTGTGTTCTCATGAGGAACATTCTGTGGAGAAGACTGTGTTTCCCAGCTCAGTCAGGCTGTCGGCAGAATTCATTTCTGTAGATGTATGATGGAGGACTCCAGGTTCCAATGGCTGATCGGTTGGAGGGCAACCAACACAGGTCCTAGAAGCCATCACAGCTTCCTGTCCCATGGCCCTCTCCAGATGGCAGTTTGCTTCCCCAAGGCCGGCAGGAGAATCTCTCCCTCCAGCCCACTGAGATGAAGTCATTACTAATGCCACCTAACTATGGGTATGTCATTCTGTCACCTTTGACATACAATGGATAAATTTATTATTTGTGCTACCATCATCATTGGTAACATTATTATTCATTATAGCTGTTATAAATTCAGTATTCTGAAATGTAGCATTAAGATCCCATTTACCTTTTGCCTAAAAGCCCGCCGTAATTCCCTGTGGAGTAAAATCCAAGTTCCTAAGCCTGGCTTCCATGCCCCCAGGTTATCCACCTGGTCTCACCTTTGCCCACTCCTGGCTGATCTCCGATCCCTCGGGTCCAACTCTCCATCTCCTTTCACCACATGCAGCCCTTGTGCCTGGCCTGGCCTTTGCTTTCCCCTCAGTCAAGTTCATGTGCACATCTTGGCAAACCTATCAGGAAGATGATCTTGACTCTCCCAGGGCCCACTCAGCCTTTCCCTCCTCTGGGCTCCAAAGCACTGTGCCTGTGCTTCGGTCTACCGCTGGTCACACTCCATCACGTCATTTCATCAGACAATGAGTTTAAGCTCATCTCTGAATTCCAGGACTTGGTACAGATGAGGTCTTGATAAATTATGCTGAATGAAAGCATAATCACTGTGCTTACCAACCTCTTTTCTCACATGGCCCCTTAGCATTTGCAGAGTATATTAAGCTGATACAGGCAAGTCTGGAGTGCAGACATTGGGCAAAAGACAGTGAAAACCAATGGGATGACCCCACAGGCCCAGAGCAGTTCAGAACTGGATATCCTCTTCCTGTAGACTGTCAGGCTCCAGAAAGCAGCCTGAAGAGCCACTGAAGAGCCCTTGGCTCAGCACTTCCCATATTCAATGCTGCTATTCTCGGTGCTCCTCTTCCCCAAAGCTTGCTTCCATATTTTCAGGTCTTTGAATGTTGCAGCCAAACCACTGCTGTACTTCTGAAAGCAGAACCAAACACACCATCGGCCACTGCTCCTCATGGACTTCCTGCTCCCAGGGCTCCAATCCCAGCCTCCCACCCCTTCCTCTACTCTGCAGGCCCTTGCCCAGGCAGCTGCATCCACTCTCTGTGCCCTGGCCCTGCACGCTGCCCGGCTTCTCCTGCTCCTCCACCTCCAGCCAGGTTCCCTGGGACCTCAGCCCACTCTTGGAAGCCCTGCTCCTCACCACTCTGCTCCTTGTTGAACCACTTCCCCATTTGAATTCTTTATGTCCCTCCTCCCTTTATTCTGGGGAAGCCTGGTCCAAAGGCCAGTTGTGACTTTTGTGGGTTGAAGGCCAGTATTAAAAATAGGAAGGAGTTACCATTTCGGTCACCTCACTTCCTTAGCCAGGAAGAGGCTGCAAAGGTAGCATGCCCTGACGAAGCAAAGAGGCTGCTAGACGTGGTTGTGCCAGCCAGGCCCCCGAGGAAAGGTCATCAAGAAAAAGAAAGGCCCACCAGTGGGCTCGAGGATGGGTGTCAGTTTCTCACGAAACCGAAAGGGTATTAACTGTACCCACTTTATAGATGATTGCTCACAGTTTTGAATCTAATTGAAATCAACAGAAGCAAGACCACATGAGCGACAAGCCACATAAGACACCGTGAGGCCGAGTGTCTCCTAAATCTGAGAAAGATAAGCTCCTCCACTGAGGATGACCAAGAGAACAAAGTGAGATAATATTTAAAGTGACTAGCATAGCATATAATGCATAGAAATCTCTCCAAAGAAAGCCAAGTACCTTCCCCTTTAAGATAGCTGTTGCTTCCTTCAGTGGAGGGCCCCCTGGGAGGCTGTCAGGCTCTGCTGAGCTGCCCTAGCTGGAATGCACATCAGGGCGCTGTCATCTGAGGCCTCACACAAGCCTGCCACCAGTCCAGCTGGGGTGGTGGTAAGTGGCACTGAGCCAGCGTCCTCAGCCACTTCAGGAGCTGCTGAGACGGGGTGACTTTGATGTGGAGCCAAAGGAAGACGTGTTGCAATTATCTAAATTATTTGAGGCCCCCACAAAACTCAGAGAACTACAAGCCACTTGCAAATTTTTACTTTCCTGCTGCTCGCCATCACGCCAGCTAAATTTTTGGTTCCTCATCAAGTCCTGCAGTCTCACACCTTGATGCCTTTGCACGTGCTTGAATTTTAGCCTAGAATTCCCTCCCCTTCTCTCTGTAGCTGATCAGAAAATTTCCTTCCGCAGACCTCAGGTCTCAGCCTCATGGCCCCTCCTCCAGAAAGCCATCTCTATCCACCCCTCCCCAGTGTTCTGTACACATGGCATTTATCACTCTGCTGTAATCAATCACCCATTTACGTGCCTGAGTCCCCCCAAAAATGTGATCTCATCGAAAGCAGTGAGCAAGATTTGCCCCTATTCGTGCCTGGTGCTCATACAATGCCTGCCACAGAAAGACCCTCAAGAAGTGTTTGTTGAAAAGCACTCCTACAGTGAGGTGGTAGGGGAAGGAACCAAAGGTTTAAAACCTAAAAGACCTCTTTTTGAATTCTAGCTGTTCACATAAACAGCCCATGCCATTGGTTTCAGTTGCTTAGCCTCTCTGCACCTCAGTTTCCATTTTGTGAAACAGAACAATGACACGAGTCTCAGAGAATTGTTTAAAGGAAATACATACACACTTACTGCAGTGGGGCCCATTGCCACCACTCAGGCATACTGAACTTAATGTCTCAACCTCAGCCTCTGCTATGCACAGGCCTTAGGTCCTGGGAGTGGTCAGCTCAGCAGGGAGACCAGACTACATGACATCTCCTGAGCTTCCCTCCCAAGGACAGATCATGCCTTAACCTCTGGCCACGGTCAGAGCCCTTCACACAGACCTCAGCCAGATCTTATATCCCGATACAGCTTAAAGTAGTGGCACTAAAAGGAGCACATCCAATGGGCCCTCGCTTGGACAGAAGCCCTGACTCCTAGACTCAGATTCTGGCATATTAAGAAACAGAAGGTCAGCTGGGAACCTCAAAACAGGACTTGTTTTCCCAGAGCTCAAGCCCACATCTCAGGCCAGGAGGCTTTTCCTGTTTTTCAGATGCGCACCGTGGGTTAAGTATTAGTTAGGATAACCTGGGTGATGGTGCAGTAACAAACAACCTCCCAAATCTCAGTGGCTTACAATCACAAAGGTTCCTTGCTCTCAGACCCAGTTTGATGGGGGTTGAAGACTCACCAGGGGAGCTGCTCTCTCCGTGATGGCTCAGATTGACAACACAGCTGCTTCCACGTGAGCGTGGCCAAGGAAGAATGAATGAGCACCAGGGGCTCACTCAGCAGGGATATACTCCACCAGGACATGGATGTGTCTGTTAATTTTATGTCTATTCACCCTCTTAGACTGTAAGCTCCTTCAGAAACAGAGCCATACCTCTTTTTTCATTGCTATATGCCTATTTCAGAGGAGACACACAATAAATACTTGTTGCATAAACAAACAGGAGAACTGATGAACTTATCATTCATTTATTCTTAAGCTAGTCCCCTGAGAGAGTCCTCTGCACCAGGCTCTGGAATGAGTGATGGGGATACAACTGGAAACGAGACTCGGCCCCTTGCCTCAGGGAGCTCCCATCTGGGGTAAGCTGATGTACAAAGGAAAACTAATTCAGTGCAGATAAGGGCCTTCACTGAAACCCATGAAACCTGCTGTTGAAGCAAGCTAAGGAAAAAATAATCCTCCTGGGAAAGCCAGGAAGGATTTAATAAGGAAGTGATATGTAAGCTGGCTCTTAAAACATAGGTTATGCTGAGTAGAAGGGATCAGCAGGGAGAGACAAAGGCAATCACACAGATGTGGGCATGGATGTTAGAACCAGCCGGATGTGTTCAGGGAAGGGAGGGCTTCATTCTGTGTACAGTTGTATACAAGATGGGGATGATGAGCACATAGATGAAAAGAGAAGTATGCTTCGCCGTGGCGTGGAGGACCAGGAGAGCATGGATATGAAGCTAAGGAGCTTGGATTTCATCCCATAGAAAGTGGGAGCCTTTGTAGGGTCCTCATGAGGGGAACGATGCAGTCTGCCATGCAGGTCTGGGAGAATGTCCTGCCTGTGGGAGAAGAACGTGTTAGCAGGGAAACGCCTGGAGCCATGGGACTGACTGATCAGGATGCATTCTCAATAGACTGAGCCTGACAGTCTCCGGAAGGTAGATGCCATTGGTCCTGGCTCTGCAGCAGGGATGTCCTCTGATGTCAACAGAGGTGTCTTATTTCAGGGTGTTTATATGCATCCATATGCATATCATAAGGTATTTAAGGTAGTTTGATATTACTGTATTTTGCCATGTATAATGTGTACTTTTTTGCCCACATTTCTGAGGGAAAAATAAGGATGTGCATTGTACATGGGTAGTACTAATTCTGTATCTATGTAAATGTTTTTAATTCTTCTCTTTATGTTTATACATTAACATGTAGGTGTGCATTATACACAAGAGTACATTATATATGGCAAAACATGGTAATTTGTACATGAAGCCTCTCTGAGGAAGGCAGACAACAGGTGAAGCCAAGCTCACCCAGATTTTAGTGTTAAAATTACAGATAACAAGGTGTCACTTTTTCTACAGAGAGCTAGAAACATTGAAGTTCATGACCCAGTGCCTACATGCACAGGGTCAGGTATATAGACAGTGTATAATGCTTTCTATTTCTGTAGGGAAATACACTGTGAGAGATTCACCTCATCTTGTCAATGTCACAATGAGATGGCCTCATAATTCCCTCCCTGCCCTGGTATCCATAACATTCAGGTATAGAGGGACTCAGGGGCCTGCCTGGGTTGCACTGCAGGGTTATCGGGAACCTAAGACTTTGCAGTCTGGGGCAGAGACATCCTAGGTCAGTCAGAGTGTGTTTTGTTTGTTTTGCCACCGTGAGTGACATCACAGAAATCCATGGATGAGGCTGCTATTCAGCAGCAAAAATAAGCACTTAATTATACAGAAATAATATTATTTTCAGATCATTAATAGAAAAGTTGTTTCTAAGAATTATTTTATTGATTCCATTTATAAAAATGCATAACAAGACCAACATCGTTAAGTCTGATGCTGGTCACTGCTCAGTCGAAGTCAATAAGAACGTTGGTGTTTTCAGACTGATGGGTTAGGAGCAGGCAAGGGATCTTGAAGGACCCCTCAGTTCTGACTCCAAATTACATCATAAATAGTCGCCTTCAGCTTTAGTTTTCGTCCTAATCGTGAAAAATGATGGATTCTCACAGAAGTGGGTGTGGCTAACCACAGTCCAGAGTTTGACTACAGGATTCAATAGACATCTCAGACTATCACTGAGAACTTTTTCAGTAGCCACAGTGTTTTCAGTTCATTCCTCTTATAAGTAAGTCAAGCTGAGCAGGGCAAATGCTTAATAATCAGACCCGCCCTCAGGAGCCCACTCCAAGACATTGTGAGAACTTGGGGATAGGCTGGCCTCTGATCCAAACCTGTCAATTTCTTCTGGATTTTTTCATTTCATTTATGCCATGGGTCAGTCAGGGGTCTCCAGAAAAACAAAACCAGCAGTATCTATCAATCCATCTATCTATTTATATCTGTGTGTAGGTACGTGTATATGTATATGTGTGTATGTGTATATATGTGTATGTTTGTGTGTGTGTGTATATATATATATACTAATAGACCTGATATTTATAGGGCAGGCTAGGAACTCAGTCAAGAATTGATGCTGCAGTCTGAGTCAGCATTTCTTCTTCTCTAGGAAACTTTAGTTTTTGCTCTTCGGGCCTTCAACTGATTGGATAAGGCCCACCCACACTGTCAAGGGCAGTCTTCTTTTCTTTAAGTCAATTGGTTGTAGATGTTAGCCATATCTATAAAATACCTTCCCAGCAACATGTAGCTTAGTATGTGATAAAATAACTGGGTACTGCAGCCTAACCATGTTGACACAGAAAAAACCATCATACTGAGGTTTTGCCATTTTTCAAAACCCACGATTCCACTGGACTTGAGGCAAGTTAGCTACAAAAGAACCATACTTTTTTCAGTTGCCATAAGCTCAACCTCTCTGTCCAAATTAGCAACACTCTTGATTGTTGTGTTTTTATGATAATTTCAAGTTCGGGTGCCTAGATGTCACATCAATTAGGATGCACAAACTTCTGAGTCGGAGGGTCTGGCAGGAGGAATTTTCAAATCCCCTGAACAGATTTTCATGACCCAGCCATCTGATCACCCTAAAGTACACCCAATTTCCATGCTCTGCTTCACCTTCTTCCAAGTACCCCATGACCTGGACATGACTCAGGGCCCAAGAATGAAAAAAATAGTCAGAGTCCTAGTCACTTCCTCCATCACATCCTTAAGCCTAACTTACAAAGCAGAAAGTCTCCAGATGAATGAGGAAAGTGGAAGCTGAGCCCAGCGATCTTCTCTTCAAAAGTGAATGAGCAGTTGCGACATTCTTTCCAAACTGGGTCAAGGGAGTTTGGTTTTTCTGCCTTTAGCCTGTGTGTCTCAGATGCCACCTGGGCAGGTGGGCAGCCTTGCTATTTCTTGTAGGCTAGCAAATATATACAATTCTCAAACAAAAAAATACAAAAGACAGTGAATAGCAAGTTCTGAGGAGAATGTGGAGTAATCATCAAACACTACAGATAAGAAGAGTACAAGTTGGTAAAACCACTTTGAAAACCTATATGGCCACAGCCCCAAAAGCTGAAAATACCTTAGTTCCCTGCAGTCCCTCTCCTGGGTGTATGCCCAGCACTCATGCACACACTGGAATGTCCACAGCAGTGCTGTTTGTAATAGCCCTGAGCTGGAAACAGCGTAAATGTCTACAGGCAGGAGAATGCATACTAAGTATATTCACATCATGGAATACAGCAATGAGAATGATAACCTGCGGCTACAGAAGAATGTCATGAACTTAATATAGAATCAAAGAGACAAGACATCCAAAAAGGATATATTGTATAATTCCACTGATAGGAAGTGTAAAAACAGAACTAATCTGTACTACAGGAAGTCAGGAGAATGGTTACCATTGGAGGGAACATTGTAATAGGAAAGGGTCAACAGGGGGGCTCTTCAGTGATTGATAATGTTTGATTATCTATTATTGCCTGATAAATTACACCCCAAATGAGAGGCTTAAAACAACAATTATTTCTTTGTATCTCATGACTTTATGGGACAGGAATTCAGGCAGGGCTCAGCTGAGGGATTCTTTGCTCCATGTGATTTTGAGGGAGGTCCCTCAGTGATCTTCAACTGGCAGATGGACTTGTGTACAGGGTCCAGAAATCCTGCTCTAACACGTGACTAGCTTCGGCCACGATCCCCAGAGCCTGGGCTTCACTGGACCTGTTGGCAGATGTGCCTGTATGTGGCTCTTCCAACATGGCAGTGTCAAGGTAAGTTGAATGTCTTACAGGGTGCTTCAGAGTTCCCAGAAGACCTAGGTGAAAATTGCAAGGCTTCTTAAGACCTAGCCTTACTATCATTTCCATTTCATTCTATTGGCCGAAGAAGTCACTAAGCTAGTCTAGATTCCAGAGGAGAAAAGGAAGAGACTCCACCCCTGTGGGGAGAGGGCATGATGTCCGCAGAGGGAAGGGATGGATGACGGTCATCATGGAGACAAGCTGCCGTGTGACATAACGCTGTTTCTCAATTTGGTTGTTGTTACAGGTTATATTCAGTTTGTGAAAAGTTCCCAAGCTATATACTCATGATATGTGCTATTTTCTATATGTATACAAGCTACGGCCCAAATAAACATTTAATTTCTGCCCACCCCCAAACTTCACATGTTAAAACCTAACCCCAGTGTGATATTTGGAGGTGGGGTCTTTGAGAGGTGACTGAGATTAGTGCCTTTGTAAAAAAGGCTGTAGAGAGCTCCCGCACCTCTTCTTCCACG
Organism: Macrotus californicus; assembly: GCA_007922815.1. Lineage (NCBI taxonomy): Eukaryota > Metazoa > Chordata > Mammalia > Chiroptera > Phyllostomidae > Macrotus > Macrotus californicus. The sequence continues at coordinate 71,127 of VMDR010001148.1, forward strand.
TGAGGACATGAAGAGAAGACAACAGTCTACAAACCAAGAAGTGGGTTCCCACCAGACACTGAATCTGCTGGCACCCTGACTTTGGACTCTCAGCCTCCAGAACTGTGAGAAATAAATTTCTGCTGTTTATAAGCCACCCCATCTATGGTATTCTCTTATAGCAGCCTAAAGGGGCTGAGATAATGTGATTTTAACTTTTTTTAAAGTTCAATTTTAAAAAGAATGAAGAAAGAGAAAGTCCCTGGGAAGAGGCTGGTCCCATTTGGGCCTTCCTGTGCCACGATGAACACTCCTGCTTCTCTGGCATTGCACACCCCTAATCAGTCCTGTGTTATCAGGCCACATGGATGTGAACTATCAGGCCCCTTTCCCTGTGAGGTCCTCAGTGTCAATGAAGGAGAAAACCAACAACTGCTTCCCTGGGTCACTGGGAGGGACGTGGAGACAACTTAAGAGAAAACTCCCAGCATACCCTGGATTCTCTGTGAATTAGCTTTATTTTATTTCAAGCACTGCCTGGGACTCCCAACTCCTCAGCTGCTGAGGAAGTCAGCAGGTAAGACTTCCTGGAAGGCCTGATAAGGGTCCAGAGAGAACTTTCCACCCTCTCCCCATGTCCTCATCTCGCAAGCCAAGAAAAGGGTACATTCTCAGGCATCTGTGCCCTCGACAAGGGGGGTGGGGGGTACATCTGCAAAAATAAAGTTTCCTCTCTGTGATTTTTCAAAAAATTATTCTTTTTCCTTCTCTCCTTTTTTCTCTATCCTGCTGCTGGCACCAAGCTTTTCCCTGGATCATTATCTTAGCACAAACTTCTAGACTGGCTTTTGAAAATAGGGTCACAACACTGTTAGATGAATGGATAAAGAAAATGGGATATAGATGTGTGTATGCATGTATGTATGTAGATAGATAGATATAGGTGTGTGTATAGATATATGTATATATGTGTGTATGTATAGATATATGTATATATGTGTACATGCGTATATATAAATGTATATCTACATGTGTACATACATAGATGTATGTATATGTGTGTATAGATGTGTATGCATGTATATACATGCCATGAGGGTGGGGAATCTGGGTTTGAAGCTGATGAAAACACTCTGCAGCTGCCAGAGTGAGACCAAAGTCCCCAAGCAGAGTGACAAGTGAATCACTTCGACTCATGCTTAGTCACTGCAAGGTACTTCCCACACGGACACATGGAGATGGTTACCAGAGCACTGTCTGCTGGCTGCTCTTGCATGAGCTCAAAGAAAATGTTGTTGTGACCTTTACTTTGGAGGGGAAAAATAGCATCACTTTCTCTTTCCTTTTCTTTTTGGAGAGAGATTTGTTGGCAAAACAGTTGAAGTGGTTGTTTTTGTTTACCCTGGAGAAAGTTTCCAGATAGCCCTGAATCCTGAGCTTTGTGTATGTGGCAAGCCCTTTGAGTCTTAAGCACTTAATGTCTAAGTGTGTAAACAACCCCCTTAGAGATGACTGTCACGGGCCATCCAGATCACCACAGGGCCTCATATCGGGCTCTCTGACCACTAGCAGAGTCGTCCAGGCTTGGAGGAGTTAGAGAGCCAGAGGTCCAAATCCTCCCTCTGATCTATACTATCAGTATGAACCAGGGCATGGTATTCCAACTTCCTGACCCCCCACTACTTCTTAATTAATAATAATGAGGATTAGTAATGCTTACCCACAAAGCGGTTCTGAGAATTAAATGAGGTACTGTGTAGAAGCACCCCAAACACTGCTTGGCACAAACACAGTAGTCAATTAGTTAAAATAAGTGCACCCCTCCCTGCTCCCTCCTGATCCTTCATTTATTATTTCCCTTTCCACTTTTCTCTTTTTCAATTCCCTCTCTTCCTCTTCCTTCCTTCCAATCCAAATTTAATCAATGCTCAATTCTCCCCTCCCCTCACTGCTGTCTGCTTTATATATATATCATAGAGAGAGAGAGAGAGAGAGAGAGATGTACACATACACATGTACATATATACATATATATGTGGGGGGTTGCTTTATTTCAAGTCTCTAACCCCCTCTATATTCAGAGCCATCCCTTCGGCTGGTACAGCCTTGGCTTGGTAGCTATTGAAAGCCAGCCAAATTCTGGTTAAAAACACTGCAATTCTTGGCCAGACTTTCTCTCCTTACAAACAAGGGTGATGTTTCAGTCAGGGGAAGTCTTCCCATTCATTTAAACCCCAGGGGAAAAAAATAGCAACACCTCAGTGTGTGGCCTTAGGTGGACAGCGATGTGAGGCTCCGGGTATCGACAGAAATAAATCTGGTGTTTCTGAAAATTGTGAAACATGTGCAGTGAATGTGTCATCCCAGCAAAATTGAGTCAGTCCTCAGGCCTGGGCCCAAATCTGGCAGTGTTTGCTTTCTAAATAGAAAGTATATTCCTGGCCAGCCTAACATTAGCAAACTGGTGGTCAATGAGAGTGGAAAGAGAGGGGCACAAGAGGAGACATGCAAATCTATACTTTGCAAGGACTTTTATGGAAAAATGAAGTTTTCTCTCTGTGATTTAAAAAATATACATGTCCTTTTCCTTCTTTCCTCTTCTCTCTATCCTTCTGTCTGCACCAAACATTTTCTTCCAGCATTATCTTACCACAGACTTCTAAAATAGTCGTTGAAAGTAGGACCATATAGAGACTAGAAACACAATACAAAAGATCCATGAAACCAAGAGCTTTATCTTTGAAAAGATAAACAAGATTGACAGACCTCTAATACCAGACTCATAGAGGAAAAAAAAAGACCCAAATAAATAAAATCAGAAATGAAAGAGAAATAACAACTGACACAACAGAAACACAAAGAATTATAAGAAAATATTAAAAATAACTATATACCAACAAACTAGACAGCCTGGAAGAAATGGATAAATTTCTACAGACATGCAATCTTCCAAAAGTGAATCAGGAAGAATCAGAAAATCTGAGCAGGCCAATTATAATTAACGAAATCAAAGCAGTAATGAAAAAACTCCCAGAAAACAAAAGTTCTAGACCAGATGACTTTACAGGTGAATTTTAGCATTCAAAGAACTAACACTTCTTCCAAAATATTCAAGAGAAAGAAAGACTCCCGGGCTCGTTTTACAAGGCCAACATTATCCTAACTCCAAAAACCAGATACAGACACAGCAAAGAATGAAAGTAATAGGCTAATATCCCTGATGAACATAGATGCCAAAATCCTCAACAAAATATTAGCAAACCAACTTCAACAATACATTAAGATGATTATATACCATGATCAAATGGGATGTATTCCAGGGATGCAATATTTTTAATATTTACAAATAATTAACATGCTACACCACAAAAACAAAATAAAGGATAAAAATTACATGATGATATTAGTAGATGCAAAAAAAGCATTTGATAAAATGCAGTACTGATTTATGATCAAAACTCTCAGCAAAGTGGGAATAGAGGGAACATACCTCAGCATAATGAAAGCTGTATGTGACAAACCCACAGCCAACATCATATTCAATGGGCAAAAACCACAAGCATTTCCCTTAAGATCAGGAACAAGATGGGGATGTCTGCTTTCACCACTCTTATTCAACAAAATACTGGAAGTCCTAGCCATAGCAAACAAATAAGAAGAAGAAATAAAGGGCATCCAAATTGGAAAGGAAGAAGTAAACCTGTCATTATTTGCAGATGACATGATACTATATATTGAGAACCCTAAAGATCCCACAAAAAAACTACTAGAACTGAGAAATGTATTCAGTAAGTAGCAGAATACAAAATATCCAGAAATCAGTTGCATTTTCATACACTAATAATATGCTATCAGGAAAAGAAAATTTTTTTAAAAATCCCATTTACAATTTCACCAAAAAATGAATAAATAAAATACTTAGGAACAAATTTAACCAAGGAGGTAAAAGACACTTGGAAAACTATAAATCAAAGAAGATATAAATAAATGGACTTCCGTCCAAGATGGAGGCATAGGTAGATACACTTTGCCTCCTCCCACAACTAAAAGGACAACAACAAATTTAAAAATGAAAAATAACCAGAACTGCCAGAAAATCGAACTGTATAGAAGTTTGACAACCAAGGACTTAAAAAAGAAACATTCTCCACAGCGGTAGGAGGGGCAGAGATGGGCAGCCGGGGTGGAGAGAACTCACGGCAAGGCAGCGGCTGGAGAAACAGGTGAGGCAGTAGCTGGTACAGTGGGTAGTCTCACATTTGCATGCAGATAAACCAGGAGCGAGACAGACCTTGAAACCCAGGGTTCCAGTGCGGGGAAATAAAGCCTCAAAACCTCTGATTGAAAAAACCTGTGGGGGCTGAGGAGGTGAGAGAAACTCCAAGCCTCACAGGAGAACTCATTGGAGAGACCCACAGGGTCCTAGAACCTACACAAACCCACCCATCCAGGAATCAGCACCAGAAGGGCCCAATTTGCTTGCGGATAGCGGAGGAAGTGACTGAAAGCCAGCTGAGAACTGAGCAAGCAGCATTGTTCCCTCTTGGACCCCTCCCCCACATACAGTGCCACAACACAATGACCTGGGTTGCTCTGCCCTGACAAATACCTAAGGATCTGCCCCTTACTACATAGCAGGCATGCCAAGACAAAAAATAGGGCCCAAGTGAAAGAACAGATCAAAGCTCTAAAAATAGAACTAAGCGATGAAGAGAGAGCCAATCTAACAGATGTAGAGTTCAAAACACTGGTAATCAGGATGCTCACAGAAATGGTTGAGTATGGTCGCAAAATAGAGGAAAAGGTGAAGGCTATGTAAAGTGAAATAAAGCAAAATGTACAGGGAACCAACAGTGACAAGAAGGAAATCAGGACCCAAATCAACTATTTGGAGAAGGAAGAAATAAACATTCAACCAGAACACAATGAAGAAACAAGAATTTTAAAAAATGAGGGGAGGCTTAGGAACTTCTGGAACAACTTAAACATTCCAACATCCGAATCGTAGGGGTGACAGAAAGAGAAGTGGAAGAGCAAGAAATTGAAAACTTTTTTGAAACATAATGAAAGAGAACTTCCCTAATCTGGCAAAGGAAATAGACTTCCAGGAAGTCCAGAAAGCTCAGAGGGTTCCAAAGAAGTTGGACCCAAGGAGGAACACACCAAGGTACATCATAATTGCATTACCCAAGATTAAAGATAAGGACAGAATCTTAAAATCAGCAAGAGAAAAGCAGACAGTTACCTACAAAGGAGTGCTCATAAAACTATCTCATGATTTCTCAAAAGAAACCTTACAGCCAAGAAAGGGCTGGAAAGAACTATTTGAAGTCATGAAAGGCAAGGACCTACATCCAAGATGACTCTATCCAGCAAAGCTATCATTTAGAATGGAAGGGCAGATAAAGTGCTTCCCAGATAATGTCAAGTTAAAAGAGTTCATCATCACCAAGCCCTTATTATATGAAATGTTAAAGGGACTTATCTAAGAAAAATAAAATGATCAAAAATACAAACAGTAAAGTGACAACAAACTCACAACTACCAATAACTGAACCTAAAAAACAAAAAACAAAATAAAAAACAAACTAAGCAAACAACAGGAACAGATTCACAGAAATAGAGATCACATGGAGGGTTATCAGCAGGGAAGAGGAAGAAGTAGAATGAGGGAAAAGGTACAAGGAATAAGAAGCATAAATGGTAGGTACAAAATAGACAGCAGAAGGTTAAGAATAGTATGGGAAATGAAGAAGCCAAAAACTTATTTGTATGACCCATGGACATGAACTTAGGTGGGGGAATTGCGGTAGAAGGAGGGAGGGTACAGGGTGGAGGGAAAAAAAGGGGAGAAAAAAAGTGGGACAACTGTAATGGCATAGTCAATAAAATATATTTAAAAAGATAAAATAAATGGAAGCATATACCTTGTTCATGGGTAGAAGAATTAACATCATTAGAATGTCCATTCTACCTAAAGCAATCTATAGGTTCAACACAATCCCTGTCAAAATACCAATGGTGTATTGGAATCACAAAAAAAAACCCTGAATAGACTCAGCAATACTGAGAAAGAACAAAGTCGAAAGTATCACACTACCCAATTTAAAACTACACTATAAGACCATTAATCAAAATGATGTGGGACTGGCATAAAAACAAACACATAGATCAGTGGAACAGAATAGAGAGCCCAGAATAAACCCACATCTATCTGGTCAATTAATATTTGACAAAAGAGGCAAGAACATACAATGGGGTAAAGACAATCTATTCAATAAATTGACCTAGGAATATTGAACAGATACGTGCCAAAAAAGGAAGGAAGGGAGAGAAAAAGAAACCGCACTACCTCCTTATACCTTCTACAAGAATAAACTCAAAATGGATTAAGACTTAAATGTAAGACCCAAAACCATAAAACTCCTAGAAGAATATCTAATAAACACTTTGATATCACTCTCAGTAATATTTTTGGATATATCTGCTTGGATAAGAAAAACTAAGAGCTCTGGCTGGTGTGGCTCAGTGGTTGAATGCCAGCCTGCAAATCAAAGGGTCGCCTGTTTGATTCCCAGTCTACAGCTTGCCAGGGTTGTGGGCCAGGTCCCCAGTAGGGGGTGCGGAGAGGCAGTCACACATTGATGTTTCTCTCCCTCTCTTTCTCCCTCCCTTCTCCTGTCTAAAAAATAGTAAAATAAATAAAATCTTTAAAAAAGAAAAAGAAAAATAAACAAATGGAGTTACATCAAACTAAAAACTTTTTGCACAGCAAAGGAAACCATCAAAAAAATGAAGAGACAACCAACTAAATGGGAGGACATATTTACCAATGATACATCTGATGAGGGGTTAATATTCAAAATTTGTAAAGAACCCATACTACTCAATACCAAAAAAACATTAAAAAATGGGCAGAGGACTGAATAGACACTACTCCAAAGAGGACATACAGATGGCCAATAGACATGAAAAGATGCTTGATGTCATTAATTGTCAAAGAAATGCACACTAAAACCACAATGAGAGATCACCTCACACCTGTCAATATAAGGTTATTGATGATAACCATCATCATCTATCATCAATAAACCCCATAAATGACAAGTGTTGGTGAGGATATGGAGAAAAGGGAACCCTTTTGCACTGTTGGTGGGAATGCAGATTGGTGTAGCCATGTGGAAAGCAGTATGGAGTTTCCTCAAAAGATTAAAAATGGAACTGCCTTACAAGCCAGTGATCTCATTCCTGGAGATTTATCCAAAGAAATGCAAAATACCAGTTCAAAAGAGTATATGCACCATTGTGTTCATTGCAGTTTTATTTACAATAGCCAAGCTATGGGAGCAACTGTAATGGCATAATGGGACAAGTGCCTGTCAATAGATGAGTGGATTAAGAAGCTGTGGTACATATATACCATGGAATACTACTCAGCCATAAAAAGAATGAAATCTTACCTTTTGTGACAGCATAGATGGACTTAGAGGGTATTATGTATGCTAAGTGAAATAAGTCAGTCATAGAAAGACAAATACCATATGATTTCACTTATATATAGAATCTAAAAATAAATCAACAAACAATTAAAATAGACTCAAAGAGAGAGAACTCGTGATTGCCGGGGGGAGGAGGGTGGGCAGAGGGCTTGAGGCACTGGGTGAAAGGTGAAGGGACTAAGAAGCACAAATTGATAGCTACAAAAGAGTCATGGGGAAGTAAGTATAGAAAATATAGTCAATAATATTGTGATAACTATATATGGTGTCAATGGGGGTACTGGAAATATGGAGGGGAACACTAAGTAAAATATATGGTTGTCTAACCACTAAGCTGTACACCTGAAACCAATACATAAGGAAGGAAGGAAGGAAGGAAGGAAGGAAGGAAGGAAGGAAGGAAGGAAGGAAGGAAGGAAGGAAATGGGACCACAATACTAAAGGGTGAATAGATAAAGAAAGGTAAATTTCTGGAATGTGATGCTTCTTGATTCTCTGAGCAACAGGGCAGCTGCTTTTAGAGGATGTGAGCACTGAGCCTACCGGCACAGCAGTAATAGCAGCAGCTGCTCCATCAGCTTTGCCTCTCTGCTCCAGACACAGACTCTAGAGAAAAGAAGCAACACAGGGTCCGGAGCCTCCTGTGCCAGCATCCCTGGCCAGCCCAGATGCCAGAGTCACATGGTCTCCGTGGTGCCAGAGGAAGTGATGCAATCACCCTCAGGCTTTGGGTCAGCCAGGAGGAAAGTGTCCTGTTACAATGTAGGCGTGGCTGGCTTCAGGGCACCAGGCCTGTACCCTGTCCCAAACCCACAGCAAAGGGGCAGCAGGGGAGCCTGTCGTTGTGCATACACTGCCTGCTGGTTTACCCTGCTTTGTGCACTGCCGTCCAGGCCCCACAAAGGGCTCAGCCAAGTATGTCATCCCAGGCCCTCCGCTTCTCTTTTTCCCTTACTCCAGCTTACAGGTTGTCTTGACTATAAACACCTGTTTCCTTTTGCTGGGATACTATGAGATACAGCTATTCTATTCACTTCATATGCATAGCAGGAATATAATTGAATTCAATTATAATAACTATACTCATTAAAAACCTATGTAATGTTCATTAAGCAGCCTAGGTAATATGCAATTAATGTCATTAGCATAGGAATTGTGCATTGGGTCACTAATATGCACATTATGTATAATATCCAACGTATGTATTAATTACAGCACATGCCAGAAAAACACAGCACTCAAAGGTTTCAGGCCTGTCCCAGTGATAAACACTTTTGATCTCATACAAATCCCTTTTATGGAACGTCTTTTTCATTAATTGGAACATATGCTTTTCAGCTCTTTACGCAAAGATGGCTGTTGGGCAGAAAGGACTCTGACAAGGGCTGGAGTTGAGTAAACCTGAGAAGCCTGTCTCAGAGCATACCCTGGAGAAGGGCCATGACCTGGAGTGCAGGGTTCAGACTCTGTGTTCTGTCCTAGCCTCTGCCAAGACCTCGCCTGCCAATCACTCCCACTTCCAATGGAACATCCATTATCTGGGAAATGGGCATAATAGCACTTGACATCACCAGGGTATTAAGTAGATTATCTCATTAGGGAAACTATGGACATGCTCTGGAAATGCAGAATGGCAACAGCATTGAGCATGCTGCCAGGAAGCTCTTGATGGAAAGCTTCTGTGTTAAAGAAAAGTGCCTGCCCCATCACACCCAGCCTGCCCTTGACGTGGGTAGGTTTGGCCAAAGACACTCAACTTTGATGAGTGAGCATTGGGAATGGTTGCTCTATAGGTGGGGTTCTTTCAGAGTTTCTCCTCAAACCACATTTTTGGCATTGCCTGGAGTTTGGAGTTACCATCTCCATTTTACAAAATTAGGAGAGTGAGGCCCTGGTGAATGAAGTGAGTTACCCAAAGTCAACTCAGAAGGCCTCCCTGGCATGAAGGAGACCACAGAAAATGGACAGAGAGGCCTACATCCAAATTCCTTGAGACTGGTTTCTGACTCTGCGCCCAGCCTTCCTCCTTTGGCTGAAATGAGCAATCCCTGACTGCTTACTTTCCTCATTCTCCTCCCTATCTGTTGCTGTCTATCAGGGGGGCCCTGGGGATCCCACCTCTAGTGGATCTACTAGCTGTAATTTGTTCCCCTCCAATAATCATTCAAGTATTCATTGACCACCTTCTCTAATCCAGGCCCTATGCTGGACACTGAGGGAAGAAACATGAGCACACTGTAGCCTTATCCTCAAGGAGCTCAGTGACACGGTCTTAGTTCAGGACTTGGCTCCCTATTCCTGAACTGTGTATGACCTACTGGACTCTTGGCCTTGAATCTTACCTCTTCCTAATACAGCCACGAGAATGTGCTTCCTAAAATGCAAAGCTGGCTCTGTACTCACTCCCCTGCTTGAATCCTTTCATGGGCTCCTATCACTTACAGAAGGCAGTTGAAACCCATTTACCTGGCACTCAAGACCAATCAGGATATGCCTCTCTTCAGTCTTCTCTACTTCACCACCTGCCTTGTGCACCAAGAACACTGGATTTCCCATAGATTCTCCCCATTCCCACAGTGTGGCAGACAGCCCCTTCCATTAAGAAGTGGAGCTGATTCCTCTACCCTTTGAATTTCAGTTGGCCATGTCACTGTCTTTGTGACTTTAGCAAATGTGAAGCAAGCAAAGGCGTTGGGCTTGTCCTTCCTTGCTGCTGACCTTGTCTACCACAATATCTACAAGCCCAGATAGACTCTTGAGGATAAGGCCCACTAGGAAAGAGATCCCAGCTGAGGCCCCAGACATGTAGGTAATACCATCTTAGTCCGTGCAGCTCAGCTGGCTCAGACCAGAACAATAACTCAGCCAACCCACAAAATCATTGTAGAAAATGATAAATGCTGGTTGCTTTAAGGCACTAAGTTTTGGACTGTTTTGTTATACAGCAACAGCTAGCTGATACAAATTCACAAGTATGCATGTTCTTTGTGCTACTGTGTGCTAGGGAGCACATTGCTCCTTTATCTGGCATGCAGTTCATCTTCCTCCTGGGCCTGAACACACTTCTGTTCTGCTCACCGAATGGTAAGATTTTTACCAGGCAAAGAAAGGGAGAGATATTCCCATAGGAAAAAGAAAATAAACTGAAGTTTACACTGGATATCTGTGTTATTCTCAATATTCTTAGCCTTTCTTATACTCATTCTCCTGACTGGGCAAAGAGATCTCGTAAGTCCATAATGGCATAAGTCCTTTTCTTTCTCTCAACATCATGAAACACTAGGTGTCTCTCAGAACACAGACTAAAACCCACCTAACGCCAAGGCTGGGTCTGCACCTGACTCATCATCCTCAATGCCTCCTCATCCCCCACCCACTTTGTCTCATTCACCTTTGTTTTTCCCAATGGCCTAGAAGAGCTCTTTGCCCTGTATGGTGCTTGGCTCATCACCAAGTTTCTTGAAAAGACCCAAATCAAAACCACCTCTGCCAGAAAGCCTTCCCTAATACTCCCATGCAGAATTGCTTCCTCTCCCCACCCAGCCCTCTCAGGTCCCTTTGTGCTTAAGACACTTTGCAGGGATAATTTATTTCCCTACCTATCCTCTACTGCTCTCCCTCCCAGCACCCAAACAGCATGAGCCACCAATGTGTCTTTTTTAATCTTTGTTTCCCACACAGTAGAATCTCAAATAATTGGTCAAACTAATTAATTAATCCATCCCCAAAAGAGCTCCAGGCAGCCATGTAGAAAGAACCAGCAGTCTGGAATCAGACATATCTGAATCTAATCCCTGCCTTTACATTTTCAAGTAAAATGACCTTGGGTAAGCCACTTGAACTCTTCAGTCACTCTCCGAATGTGAAGCAAGCAAAGACGCTGGGCTTGCCCTTTCTTGCTGCTGACCCTGTCTACCACAATATCTACAAGCCCAGCTAGACTCTTGAGAATAAGGCCCACAAGGAAAGAGATCCCAGCTGAGGCCCCAGACATGTGGGTAATACCATCTTAGTCCAGTGAGGGAGGGAATTCTAAATAAAGTTCATAATCCTTTCTTCACAGCATTAAGGATTCATACAATATTGTACCTAAAACACCTGGTCCAGACGCTGCCACCTGGTAGACCCTCCAGTCAAGTTCTGGTTATCTTCTCCCCTCTCTCCAGGTACCTGCAAGTTCTCCTGGCCACCACTCTGGGAAGGATTGTGACAGCCAAAGGGGCTCCAGGCCCTGGCTGCTTCTTGGATCATAAGACTGAGTCTCCTGCATCACATGGGTGCCCTGAGCTGGACAGAACCCAGTTGGTGCTTGGTGCTGACATGCCCTGCCTTGTCTTCTTTCTCCTATATGAAGGGAAATGAGACAGTGCCGGCTCATGTGATTTGTGAACTGTAAATCAGGATGCAAATTTTCATGGTCACCTTTCTATGAGGAAACAAAGGCCTCAAGGGAAGAATTTACCCCTCACCTCTATTCACCTCACCCACCTTCCCAGAGTCTGAAACTGCAGAAGGCAAAAGGCCCTGCCTGGCCAGGTTTGGTATTGGAAATGGTGCTACAGAGGAGAGCTGATTCATGCTCATTCATTGGTTCCTTTACTCATTCATTCACGCACACACACTCACTCATCAATTCACTCATGTGTTTATTTGTTCGCTAAATATGCATGCAGTGTGTGCGCTGTGCCAGGCTCTGTGCTGGGGCAGGGTGAAAGGATCCATATGACTCAGTTGGTCTCTGCCCTGGAGGAAAGGAGTTCTCCGTCACCCTCTTTGCTGAGGGTATGCACGTGGGCAGGGAATAGGCACGAAAGCAGGTCACTGCGATGTGCAAAGTGCCTTCTCAGCCTGCCACCAGGACTCCAAAAACAGAATCACCCTTTGTGTAAGGCTGGAGTGTGGGCCTGAAGCGCTGATGACAGGGGTGAGTGCAGAGAGAACTTCGGAAATCTAGAAAGCCAAGCCAAATATTGGGTTGGCCAGAAATTCCATTTAGTTTTTCTGTAAAATATAAGACACATTTTTCATTTTCCCCAATAACCATTGATTTGGATATTGTGAGTATGTTGACTATCTCCTGCATGGTACAACGTTGATTGTGCTCAATTAATGTCTTGATTTGATCACTATCAATTTCAACCGTTCTAGCCAACCGTGAAGCATTGTCCAGCGAGAACTCTCTAGCATGAAACTTCACAAAACATTTTTGACATGTTTGATCAGTCATAGCACTTACTCCAGACACTGCACAAAATCTATTTTTGCTTTTCAGTTGTGTTTTTACCTTTCTTGAAATAATAAAGCATAACATGCTGAAAATGTTGCGTATTTTCTTCCATCTTCCGTACTAAAAGGGCTGCACAAAAATTCACCAATTTTGATGTTTTTTTTTAAATGCATGCTGATATGACAGCTGTCACAATACAGTCTAACAACATTGTTTCCAATGAAGGTAAAGAAACTAAGCACTACTAGAGCCATCTTACGGAAAAAAACAAATGAGCAATTTTGTCAACCCAATAGTTATTTTTCGCCCCAGGCAAACGAGCTACAGAAAGCCTTAAAGCACAGAGTTGACCGAAGTACTCGACCCGCTCCCGCTGCAAATCCCAGGTAGTCTGACCTGCCTCCCCTGCTACAGTCCCAGCGGTGGCTAGAGTCAAAGTCATTGACATCCCAGCTCTACGAAGCATTCCCTGAATGACTTGGGAAAATCACTTTATTCCTTTGAACCTCAAAGTAGGAAATACCATTATTGTCTTTCCTCGCTGAACAGTTGAGCCGTACTTTAAGTAGATACAGCTCAGTGGTTAAGGTGCAGGTTCAAAAGTCTGACCCAGTGAATGTGCCAACTCTGTTATTTGGGAACTGCTTAACCCCTTGGGTACTCAGTTTCCCTGCCTCTGAAATGGGCATGATCACATTTCCCTTGTAGCTGTGTGAATTAGAAGAGAAAATGCATATAAAAAGATCAGCACAGCACTGGCATGTAGTAAGCCCACCATACATGATATTATCATCATCATCGTTTTCATATCTGTATTAGTGTTGCTGGGATAACCGCCTGACACTTGGGATTCTATCAGAAGCTAAAGCTCATTCTGCACTCTTGCCTCACATGCTCCCAAAGATCCCAGGCCAAGCCTAGATTCCACACCCATGCGGCACCCCCTCCCAGGGTTCCAGTACACATTTTGAGAAGAAAACAACCACCAGAGATAATCCAACCCCATGGTTTTCCTATCAAAGAGAAAAATTTAAAAATGCAAAACATTTGCTGGAACACACCAGTTTGGGTCCCAGGGACTTCCTAACAGTCTGAGGGCCTTTCCACAGCACTCCTGGCCCATGCCTGCCACCAGGATATTTCCCAGCACACATCACTGGTGCCCCCAGCCAGGCTCCGAGAAGAGAGCAGGGGAAGCTCCTGACGGGTATAGATGTGTCCAGGGCCAAGCCGTGCTTGCCTTCCCAGCCTTGAAGGCCTGCAGGGAAGGTGGGGCAGGCTTTGGGCTGTGTCCAGGGTTCTGGGGAAGAAGCCCTACTTGCCTCCGAAATAGAAGATGCAGGCTTCCCACCACTCTTGGCCTCCTGCTGCTCCTCTGGAGAGAGAAGCCCCTCCTGATAAACCAGAGAATCTACTCTTTGTCACGGCCCCTGGCCCTGCTTTGTTCTCCACTTGGGCGGAGCTGAGACTTCACCCCAAGTGCCTCCTTGTGCCCTGGGGAAGGGCACCTCATCCTCACAGTGCAGAGGAAGTAGATGCTGGAAGCTCTGTTGGGACCCTGAGCGTGGGAACTGCTCAGATTCCTGACCGTGCCCTGGGAGCTGGTGGCACAGCCCTTAGCACACAGTAGGTGCTCCCCAAGTAATAAATGATTAAGCAACTTATCAGATTCCTGAGCAATTCGCTGCTATCTCATTTAATTCTCATGCTACCCCTGCAGAGTAGGTCTTCTTAGCCCCACCTTGCAGACACTTTGTAGAACTGAGGCTCAGAAAGGCTAAGGTTGCCAGGGTAGAAAGTGACGGTGCCAGGACTGAGACCACGACCGACCATCCGATTCCAAGGCCCCCGCCTCTGCAGCCCCCCACCTCTTAGAAAAGGGGGATGTGGGTCTCCATATTGAGAAGGCTTCGACTTCCAGACTTTGCCCACAGAGTGCTGCTGAACACTGCTCCAGGCCTAGGGTGGACGGAGACTGAGCCTGATCACCATGGCCATGGCCGTGGCCTTGCCTCCTGATCAGGAAAACAGCTCCTCAGGGAGAAAATGCAGAACAGGATAAAGGAAGTGGCATGATGATGAGCCGGAGGCAGGGAGGGGCAGAGGGCACATCATAAATGTTATCAGTGAATCAGCCCAGAAGGGCTTTCACATCCAGAGCTGTACAAATGCAAGTGGAGGTCACTCAGTGGAGATCAGGAAGACTCCATGCAGGAGGAACCTCTGCAATCCAGATCCAGGCAATAACAAGAAAAATAAGAGCTGACATTTATAGATCACATGCACTGTCCAAATACTCTGCTGGGCATGGTACATGTGTCATTATAAGTAGTTCTCACAACAGCTCCAAGAGGTGAGAGCTATGATCCCATTTTACAGATGAGAAAACAGAGGCTCAGATCACATAACTGGTCGCACAGCTGGTAAGTGACACAGTCAGGATTTGCACCTGCATCTGACTGACTGCAACACTTATTCTATTTCATAAGCTCCAAAGGCTACAGGTGCTGGAGAAAGCTGGAGAGCTCACTCTCTGTCTAAAGGGGCAGCTGCTCCTCAGCTTCAGCCACTTCTTGCCTTTCGAGGGTGTACACCCTACTTGGCCAGGTCTTCTCTTTTCAAGATAAGCCAGATGTAATTTCTACTTCTGGGTGTAAAACCCAATATTTAAGTTTCAGGATTAATTTTTAAAATGTAGAAAGACTTGGCAGTCTAAGCAAAGTCTGTCTGAAAGAGAGATGTGGCCTGCAGGTCACCCTTTTGTAATCTCTGTGCTACAATGTGGGTGGTAGAGAGAGAGCACCTCGTCTCTAGAGGTGCTCAACCATATTCTGTGCTACTGACTGAGGTGTGGTAAAGAAGCAATTGGAGGGGAAGTTGTTGGGGGTGGGCCTTCAAGATCCTAGGCCTGAAACAGCATGAATCTATGAACCAACAGAGTAGAAATGGGCAGGAGCCCTAAGCAAGGAGAATGTTAGGAGCAAAGATGTGGAGTCAGGCCAAGTTCTTTCATCCTCATTCACTCCCAACTCCTAAACCTTCCATGGCTCCCCATTGTCCTCTTACCTGGGCATTCAGGTACATAGCTCTGCCCTAAATCTCTGACCTAATGGGCCATTAGAGTGGGTACAGGAAAGGCCTCCTGGACCTGCCTCCAGATCCTCCCCACCTTCCCAGGCTTTGAATCTCCTCCTCTCCAAGCCACTTCTCCAAACTGTCATCCCACTCATAATCCTAACTGCCCAAACTAAACAACCACAGAGGATGGCTGTCTATCATTCTTCTTTTCTCCCCAACTTGTCTCTAGCCTCCTAGTGTTCAGGCAGCCCTGTTGCATGCAGAGCTCTATGCTAGGATCTCTAGCTACCACCCTGGACAAGACAGATGTGGTCTGTTGCCCGCACAATTCCTTTGAGACCATATCATTGTCCTGAGTCTCCTGAGTCAGCAAAGATGTGCTAAATGGAAGCAAATGTCAATGAGATGGAGATAGCTTTGACCACCGGCCCCCCATCTCTGCAAGCCCCTGTACCTCTTCCACCCCATAAAACCCCAGGCTTGTTGATTCTTCTTGGTTATTTCTTCCAGGCATTAGAAGAAGCACAGTTGAAAAAAAGCCTTGGGAACTTAGGAAGAAAGTAGTCAAAGGTGGTGTCTTCTTTCGTTTTTTTTTTTTTTCCCCCTGATGTTCTCATTCCCCTACCAACCATGGCAAAGGCGCATTTCCAGACACACTCCTCCTGAGGCTGGAAGCTGGCCCTGCCTCTGCTGTGGCAGGCAGCCTTGGGTTGGCTGCCAGGGCCTGGGGTGGAGTACAAATAGCCCCATCCCCCCTTGAAGGAGACCAAGAGCCAAGAGCTCAACCCTGGGCACCTAGCCAGGTTCCCTTCAAGCCAGGGCCTGAGCACATGGACCCTAATCAACTAAAAAACCCCCACCCTTCCTTCTACAAACACCCTCTTGGCCAGCCACAGGGCGGGTTAACAGGCAGAGCTGATCTTCCTGACCTCCCTGCCTGGTCCCACACCTAAGGAGCTAACTCAGGACCTTCACCCCTGCCAATGTCAGCTGGGTCATCTGAGAGGGCTTCATCTGCCCCTTCCCCCACCCACAGGAAGAGGGGCTCCAGATAGGAGAATGCTGACTTGGCGGGACTCTGGTCCTCACTTCCTCCAGCTTTCTGCTCAAATGCCACCTTATCACCTCCCACTGTTACATACACAGTCCATCCCCCCATCTGTGCCGTTTATCAGGCTTTCTTGTTTTTTCATAAGGATGTTTTACCATTTGATACAGCATGATGTATTCATTTGTGGGAAATTCCTTAGAATCAAAGTCTTATGAGGACAGGGACCTGTTTGTTCGGTTCACTACTAGTTCCCAAGTTCCTAGTTCTTAGCAGATGCTCTCCTTCAGACTGGTGATCTCACAGCCTTGCAAGAGAAATTCCTTTAGCTACCAGTTTTGTTATTTATTTCTTTGTTTGTTTTTAATCCTCACCTGAGGGTCTGTTTTACTGATTTAGAGAGAGAGAGAAAGGGGGAGAGAAAGAGGGAGAAACATTGATGTGAGAGAAACATCAATCGGCTGCCTCCCATACACATCCCAACCCGGGATTGAACCCGCAACCTGGGTATGTGCCCTGACTGGGAATCAAACCCAGAACATTTTGGTGTATATGGAATTTCACTACAACCAACTGAGCCACCTGGCCAGGGCCAGCAACCACTTTTTAAACTACCATTTAACCAGGGCCTGCCAACATTAGGCCATACAGACACATGATCCCTTTAATCTTCTCAATAATTCTGAGGTCTGTGTCATTGTTTTGACTGTGGCTCTCTCAACCTCCATACCACTGACATTTGGGGCCAGAGGCATCGTAGCATCCCTACCAGATGACAGTAGTACTCACCCCCCTTTTGTGACAACTAAGAATATCTCCAGACACTGTTCAGTGTCCCCTGCAGGCAAAATCGTCCCATTCAAGAACCTCTGTGTTAATTCTACATGTGAGGAAACTGAGGCCCAGAGAAGCTAGGTATGTTGCCTAATGCTTTAACAGAGGCTGGAACTCCCTTGGGTCTGTCTCGCTTTAAAGCTAGCGTTCTCCCCATCCCACCAGGCCACCTTCCCCTTGGTAGGGCAGGGCTGGCAGCCCAGGGAACTGTTACTGGAAAGACCTGGAGGGCTCTGCCCAGGCCCTGCTGGTGTCCCGGCTAAGCAAGACCTCTAACGTGCGAGCAGAGCCTTCCCAAGCAGCCTGAAAAACATTTACTCACACTCTGGCTGTGCCTGGGAAACATCATCAGTGATAAATCATATCTCTTAATTATCTGTGATTTCTGCAGCCAGCCAACATTTCCTTTTGTGACAAATATTTGCTCTGAAATTCCTTCTCCACCCCCACCCCAAAGGAGAAGCAATGGCACAGGCAAGCCCTGGGGCTGGTCTCCCCAGGGTGAGCCCAAATGTCTCTGGTCAGCCTTCAGGTCCCACTCAGCCTGGCTTGAGCAGGGTGCTTGCCCGGGCAAGACTCCTCCCTCCACGCTTTGCGGAGTGAAATCCCCAGGTTTCTGTGTTGTTTGGGTTTTTGTTTTTTGTTTTTTTTAGAAGGGTTTCTGAATCCAAGATGTTCAATCACTCAGATGAGTCCTGCTTGAAGTCATGGTGAAGGAGAGAGGCAGACCGAAAATGAAAGGGCACAGGGCCAGGGGTGAAAAGGCCAGCCTTCAAGTCTACTCGGGTGTGCTGCAGGAAAGTATACTCCACCCTTCTCGGGACCCTCTGCACCGTAGGTTCAGTATCCAGGCATCTCAGCCTCTGTAACTGTTAGCTCCTCACCCTCTGGGAAGGACTATCTTCTGTCACCTTCCAGTTGGTTACACTGGAACAAGATCTCTTCTCCCCCAACTCCTCCCTAAGCCCCCATCAGGCTGAACCTATTGATTAGCTTTTATGTAAAAGATTTTATTTATTTATTTATTTTTAGAAAGAGGGGAAGGGAGGGAGAAAGAGAGGGAGAGAAACATCAATATGTGATTGCCTGTCGCATGCCCCCAAACTGGGTACCTGGCCTGCAACCCAGACTTATGCCCTGACTGGGAATTGAACTGGTGAACTTTCCATTCTCAGGCTGGCACTGAATCCATTGAGCCATACCAGCCAGGGCCCTATTTATTTGCTTTTAAACATAACTTTGCACATGTCATTGCCTTTATAGTGAGTAGTTTTTCCTCTTCTCTTCCCAGAAAACTCCTATTCACACCTGAAACCCAATGTCAGTATCCCTTTCTTCTTCAACCTTCTGCCCCAACCCAGACCAAGCGCATCCCTCCCTCTCTGGGATCCCTCAGCAGTTTGTACAAACATCATTTGAACTTGGTGCACTCTCTTAGGGATATCTGTGTAAGAGGAGTCCAGGGAAAAAGCTGAATCAGCAACAGAGCAACTAGAGATTGCCTGCTGAGATGTGAAAAAACATTCAGGTTATTTTCTTCCAGGGCTTTCCTTTCTACCCAGCATGGTTTTCTTTGGTTAACTAACATGTATGACTTTCACGGATGCATCCTCTAGATAACCTTGCAGAGACACTTTCTAGCACTCAAACTCCCTCATCGTATTTTGTTCTAGATTCTGAAGGAGGTGACACAGCTACCACTTCCTATGACGATGATCTGGATTCTGGTTAGAGTTGGGTGCCACTGTCATAGAGCTAGGCTCACTGAAAGCCCTTGAACCCAATCAATCTCTTTCCTCTTGGTATAAAAAGGTAGAGGGATGGAAGTGGGGTGCCTAGTCCAGGGTGACACAGAGCACAGAATGCTGGTGTCCACTTGGCAAGTCAGCCTCCAGCTATAAATCCTCACAGGCCACCCGAAACCCAGCTGAGACCAGGGATACTCCTCTTCTGGTCTGATCCTGGGCAGGCAAGAGGAAGTCTGTCTCAGGTGCTCAGAGATAGCTTTCTGTCCTTCACTTCTAAGCTGGCATGCCCCACCTTGAAAGAATGCCCCATGCCTCCTTGAACTTGTGTGACAGGTGATAACCCAGGTATGAGGTTCCTTGCAGGGCTGGGTTTGCAGATCTGCAGACATTCAACTGGCATGCTAGGAAGAACACAAAGAGGTACCCCTACCCTTGTATGTCCCCAAATCCTTGAGATTATTAAATTGAAAATGTATTTGGAATGTTGCCCCTTTGTAATCATCCAGAAAGTGGCTTCATGCCCCATGTTGGCATTACCAAACTATTATGGAATAGAAAGCCCAAAAACTTATATTTGAGGGTAGAAGATGGGACTAAGGATGAACGTGGGTAAATAACTCAAGGACAGGTGGCATAGGTATTGAATGACAAATTCAGGAGTTTGGTTGTAGCTCTTTAGACAGTTGGTAGCCCAAAGAGTGGCATGACTCTAACCTGGTCTCCGGCCCGTCATTTGTAGGGGAGATGCCAAAGGGGCAGTGCTGGTAGCCTCCACTTCTGCACTGAAGTTCAAGCCCCTATATTCATACTCACTTGGGTATTGCCCAGGTACCTCTAACTCAGTGAACTCACACCAAAGTTCATTACCTCCCCATCTCTCTAGGCTCCCACAGTCAGTCCCTCTTGCTCTGGTTTTTGTCTCACTTAAGGAGCCTGGGGAGGTGGGTAATGGACTTCGGCATGAGTCTACAGAGTTAGAGGTATCTGGGCAACATCCAAGTGAATATGGACATACAGGCCTGAAACTCAGGGCAGAAGTGGAGGCTGAAGCCCAGAGTAGATGTTGTTAAATTCATAGAAAAAGATATACCTGCCAAAGAGAGTGGAGAAAGAAAAGAGGAGGCTTGGAGCAGAGCCCATGGACTTGCAGCCTGGAAGGGAAATCGGGAGGAGAAATTTTGTGCAAAAAGAGAGAAGGCTCAACACAGTTAGAGAGAGCTAGTTGATGAGAGTTTGGTCGCAGGGGACCAAGTGAGAAGCGGCAGCACAGTACCTGGCCCCTGGAAGATGTTCTCAATATTAGCAATTTTCTACCCATTGGCAATAATGTGAACACTGATAGCAGTCATTGAGGTATTAAACTTTTATTAGACCAAATGCTAAGCACGTTCCCTAAATAGTTTACATAATTTTCTTAGCCCCTGGGAAGTAGGTACTATTGTTATTCCCACTTTAAAGATAAGGTGAATGAAGCACAAGGGAATTACTAGATGTGGGTGATACATACCCTCCTTTACAGATGGAGAAACTGAGCACAGGATGACAAGCTGTAGTCCTTATCAGGAAAGCAGGCAGCTGAGCCACTGGGAAAGGAGTGAACAACGTCAGCAGGTCCAAAGCCCTGCTCCACCGACCAGTTGCTGCTGCGAACAAACGGTCCCTCGCCTGCTGGGAGCTCGGAGCGCTCTGCACCAGACAGCCCAACACATCTTGACTCTGAGTCAAGGGCTGAAAAAAAGCTGCCAAGGTCCCCTGGCTGCCAGACGGTGATTGCAAAATGACTTCTAATGATTTAACTGTAAATGAATCTGAAGCACACAGACTGAATTTCTCTTGAACAACACATTAAGTTTTTCATTTAATAAAAACAACAAGCCTCTGTTGAAAAATTGTAAAGAAGGAAAACAAGGGGGTAATTATGTGGGGGTCAAAGGGTATGGAAAGCAGGAGGTGGTAGAGAGAGAACACTGTCCACATCACCCAAGTGCCGAGCAAGTGAGAGATTTCACACAGGGCTATGAAGGTCTTCTACCTTTTGGAGTGTGTGTGCAGCCCTCCTGAAAGTGACAGCCAGTGTGGGGACATCCCACAGCTGCTGAGGAGTGACAGCTTGGGAAAGAGGAAGCCACATACATAAGGTGGGCTGTGTGTATATGTGTGTGTGTTACTGCTTGGAAAAGAAGGAATATATATACACACACATTGATATATACACATATATACATACATATGTACACAAACCATCTTCTCTTTACATATCTATAAAAATACATATGATGTATGTGACTTAAAGAACAATTCTACATAAAAAATTAAAATCCAATGTATTTAAATTTTAGTTGTAGGTTAAATGACAGTATATGATTTGCTTTCATAAGCATCAAGCACTGAGCCCCTAACATACAAGATGAATATTCTCATAGACATAAGCAGACTAATGTTTCTGAAATCCCAAATTTTTAATGCATTTAAACTTAAATTGTATATATAGAATGGTTCTTTCTTTCTCAAGAAGTACTTGGAGAGATCTATATTCTTATAGCTATATAAAGAGAAGATGGTTCATATACATACATGTGTGTATGCACACATACATGTGTGCATATACATGCATATATATATTATATACAAATAATGCAAAACCTGAATGTTTCATATATGTTTTAAATAGACATATTCCAAAAATATGTATTTTAAATATATATGTTCTGAATATGCATTTTAAAATACATGTAGTATAAGTATATACATGTATCTTCTAAAAGAAAACAGAAGAAAGAGAAACCTGTGGGAGAGCAGTGGAAGATTGGGAATCCTGACCCAGCACCGGTCTCAACGTCTAAGAGTTGGGAAGATCAGAGATGGCTATGGGGATCTTAGGAGCTGTGCTCCCGGTGGCCTCCGAGCCTGTCTGCTCAACTCAAGCTCATATGAGAAACCGGCCCCATCGTCAGACTGAGCCAGACACATGGCCGTCACCACGTAAAGCAGAGAGCTCCTGCCCGGGGACCCAGCATCCCCCGCATCTTCACACCTTGCTTCTCCTCTGACTAGATATTTCCAAACCATCCACTGTGTACAACTGCATCTCCTGGAAGTCACAAATCCTGGCCGAAAACCTCCAAAGGGGTGGAGAGAATCTCCCAACTTAAAGAAAAACAAAAACTGCCTTTGCCAGAAGGAGGCCGCCAGCTCAGAAGCTGTAGTTTCAAATTATGAGGAGCTCAGTGTTACCATGTAGGATTTTGGGTGGTGGTGGTGGTTTATTTTGTGTTTTTCCTCCCCAGGAAATTCTACAATCCTATTCTGTTTTCGTTTCTCTCCTCTCCTAACCCCTCGGTGCTGTCAGGAAATAGTTTGGGGAAACACTTGTTCAAAACACAACAGCAGAAAATGGGTTAGCAGCCAATCCATTTTTCAAAGGAACTGTTTGGCAGTGCTGAGACACATTACCACACTGGTACGAGCCTCGGCTGCAGGGTTGCAGATGTCAGAACTGAGTGTATTCAGAAATATGCACAGCTGGAATCTCCGTCATAACGCCTGGCCCTACCAACATTGCAAAATGCTGGCCGAGAAGGGAAAGACCAATGGGTCACAGGCTTTTCCCTCAGCAGAGGTAGAGCTCAGCAAGTCACAATTTAGCTGTCAATGAGATCTGAAAACTCCTTGACTCAGTCGAAATAAACTGGATATTTCCCTCTGTGTCTCTGTTGAAAATGACTTTCTTTTCCAAGAGCCCTATCAGCAAAAGGGCATGGGAATCCATGCAGAGGCTGCTGTGTGATGGGTATGAACCCTGCCAGGCACCTGCAGTTCTTCCAGCACAAGGCTAGAGGTAACCCTTGATGGGGAGCAGAAAGTATAATGCTGCCATCAGGAGCTTGGACTCAGGGGCCAGACAGTGCTAGTTCAAACCTCAGCTCTAAAGCTTACCTGGGATGGGGCTTGGGACAAGTGCCTTAACCTCTCTGTGCCTCAGTTGCCCCACCTATAAAATGGGCATGACAACAACTGTTCCAACATTGTAAAGAAAGTATAAAGATTAAATATGATTAATGTGACAAGGAATTAGCAAAGTAAGTTCTCAGCAGATGGCAGTTAGCATCTTTGTGACTTTGCTGTTGTTAGTTTCAGCTCACCAAAATCCAAAAGGAGGAAAATATGCTTTGCCTAAATGGGCACTAGCAAAAGCTTACTAAAAACTATGTATGTGAACCCCTTCTGTTAAGCACTGTAAGAATAGTTCTTAACCATGGAGACTATGCCCAAAATCACACTGTACTTATTTCTTCTCCTTACTAATTCACTGATTGATCCCTCCCTGCATTCATTTAGCATTAGTACTGAGGGATGGCCATTTGAATAAGACATGGTTCCTACTGTAACAGGATTCATATTCTAAATAGAAGAGTCCACAGAAGGTGGAGGAGGAACAATGAGATCTGACTTGAAGAATTCGGGAAGGCTTCCTGGCGGTGGCATTGAGTTTAGGCTTGAAGATGAGCAGGGTACCAATAATTATGGAAAGAAAGCACTATATGCAAAGAAAGAGGTCAGAATTGAGGCTCAGAGACATAAGAGAGGCTCACCACCAAAGCAGAGAGCAAGTCTTCGGGACGCTTGGGCCATGGTGCTTGTAACAAACCATGTAAGAACTGAGATTGGAGATGAAAACAGGATCATGGAAGAGCCAAGAACTTCCTGCTCAGGGGGCGGCAGTCCCTCCTGAAAGCAACAAAGAAGAAATATAGGCCAACTTGATTCCTACTTGTCATCAGATTTTATCTGTCACAGGGTACCTTCCCAGACGCCTCCTCTCACCCTTAGCCTGTTAGGTATCTTCGGCACTCAGGTGCACTCACTAGCCAACTTTGTCTTCTCCTCTCAATCAGGGTCTCCTTGAAAGCAGCATTGACATCAGCCTTGTACATCATTGTACCCCCAGTGTAAGCATGTGGTCCTCATTCAGAGAATGAATACATGAATGGACAAGTGAAGGAATGAATGAGTCTATCAATCAATAAGGGAGAATGGGTGGGAGATGATAATTTTGAATTATCAGCCAGAGGCCTATTGGGAGGCTGCCGTGCTGGCCTCGGGTAATTTCCCTGAATGGCACTATCTACTTGTCAGAAGATCCTAGCAGAGAACCAACAGTCTAAGTATATAACCCATCTGTCTTCATCACGTAGATATGTGTCAGTGCTGAGATCAGAGGATCCCTGGGGTGAGCTAGCACTTTTTGCCAGATATCCATGGATCTAGAGGTCAACTTGTACTGTGTCAGAGTGACTAGTGTCAACTGCCCATGGAAATGGACCTTGGGAAAACGTGCATAAGCACAGCCCATAGAAAGGAGTCTCTTAGCCTTGTTTTTAAAACCCAACCTTTCAGCAAGGAGGGACCCAAAACAGAATGGGGAAGAAAAGAAATGCTGATTAGAATACCATGATATTCCAGGTACCATGCAAAGTCTTTTACATACAGTCTCAGAAGACAGGTAGTAGTATCTCTACTTTATAGCTAGGGATCCTGAGGCTCAGAGAGGCCAATCAACTTGCCCAAAGTCGCACAGCTAGTCAAAGTTAAAGATGGGACTTTAACGCGGGTTTGTCGACTCCGAAGCCCGTGCTCTTGTTTTTGAATCACACTGTCCCTCTTCTTCACGTGATCGTGGCATCACCCCAACTCCCATCACAGGGCATCCATTTCTCAAAGGAAATCTTAAAATGCTTTTTCCACTATAGAAGTTCTTCAGGGAAATTGGGAACCCCAGGATAAAAACTCTGCCCACAGATTATCTTAAATTGCTCGTGTTTCCTTAAAGAATGCCTGGTGCTGCCAACAACTCTGGTCTGGTTTCCAGCGATGGCCAGGGCTTGTTCAGCCAGGAGGCTCTGAGAATCGATTGGCTGTGGTCTCGCTGATGGCCGACGCCAACAGATGCTATCAATCAGAAGTTGCCATCTGTTTATGACGTTTAGCTTTACAGGGGCCTCCAGAGCTCCCCAGCCTGAAGAAGCAGGCCAAGCCCTATCAGGGCTTGGCCATAGCTAATCCTAGGCACTGGTGGAATGCTAGCCTTCCAGTGGGAAAACCTCAGCAGGCTTTGGGGTTCAGGATGTGCTCAACCACAGTGGAAGACAAAGGGGTACAGTGCTCCTCTGGAGGCCAAACGCATGGCTACCCCCAAAAGACATTAAATGGGTAGGAGCAAGGGGAATATGCAAGTTGATCGAAGGAGAGCTTTAGCAGGAAGAACACCAGCTTTGACAATACTTGAGACTAGGGAAATGGGGACTTCACATCCTGACTGCACTGTGCCACTCCTGGGGTAGAAAGGACACTGGATTTGAGATTGGGAAACCGGATTCACCCCCCAAGCTCACCTCTTACAAGTTGGATTACCTCAGGCAATCACAGAACTCTCATTGCACCTCAAGATCTGTATCTAGTACATGAGAATAGCTCCTGGTTACTCCAAAGAATTCTAGTAGGAATGAAACAAGATAATGATGCAAAACACTTAGCGTGAAGTTTGGCATCTTATAGGCACATAATAAATACCAGTTCCATATGAACCTCACCCCTTACTCTATGATGGTATTGCATCACGTACATCAAGTGTTTTTCTGATACAGCTCTTACATGAGAAAAACACTTGAAATACAATCCTGAACCAAATAAACACCCTTAAGAGGCATTTCTTTTGCACAAGTTGTGATCTGCTTACAATTCTAGCCCTGGTCACACATGCCAGCTTGTTCACTGCCCTACTTCTGACTCTTATCTGCTTTCTCTCTAGTGAGTAATATCTGCCTTGGCCTGACTCCTTGTTGTTATATGTACAACCACAGAAAACAGTGTTAATGCCAAAGCATACTAGCTCTTTCCTGGCAACATGTAGCAAAGAGAAGGATTTCTTCCAAACTCAAGGGTCATCTCCTAACTGATGAGTCAACAGGATCCTGACATTCCTCAGACTTATATTGTACTGTCCAAGATTCCTATGCGTGTCTGCATACATATAAATTTGCTAGAAACAGTTCTGCAATTACCCTGGACTTCTGTAAGTCCAATAAATCATTCTGGGGCTCCCCATGACTCCTCTCCATTGGCCAAGATGAGCAGGAATCCCCTTTAAGAGATTTCTAGGCTGTCTTCAGCTTGCTGTCATGTTAAGGATGTTAATGATTACCAAAAGGTAGAATTTCTTGTGAGGCTGTCAGTAGCCAAGGATGCCATCTAAGGAGTGTGACAAAAATTCCAAACCAAAGTAGATACTCAACATTACCGTCAGTTCAGTTTGCTCAGACTTGATATGAGGACATTGAGTGGTAGAATGGTATTCATATAGTGCTGGTAGAGTCTGTTTTTTGTCTTTCCGTTATAAGATGCTCTTGGCCAGAATGTCCATAACTTTGATTCAAAATAGTTAATTCTCTGGGAAACATGACCAAATCTAGCTACTTTACCATCACTGCCATCCCCATGCCCACCTCGAACCACCTGAAACCCTAGACAAGTTTGCATACCTGCCATGCCCGTCCATGCTCCTTGTACTGGTACCCATGGCCCTTCATAACCTGGCTCCAGCCCTCCTCTCCAGTCTCCTCTCCAACTTCTCCTCCATGCCTGGACATTGTTCTGCAGCTGCACTGATTAATCAGATCAGAGCAACCTCAGAAACAAGTGACCTCCAAATCTCAGTGATCTAACCAATAGGTTTTTTTTCTAGTTCACATTAGAGTCCAGTGGGTAGTTGACCAGCTCCCTGTTCCCCACACTAGTTCAGGGAAAGTTCATAAGTTATACTCATATAACTTATGGTTCTACTATCCTCTGGGTCCTTGGAATTCTCACCAGTAAGCCAGAGGAATGGAAGATGAAGAGTGTGGGGATTGTATGCACTTCACTGGCTGGCACTTAGTCGCATGGTCCTGCCTAACTACAAGGGAGGCTGGGAAGTGTAGTCTAGCTGTGTGCCTAGGAGGAAAGGAAAACGTGGTTGGTGAACACACACATTGTCCCTGCCACATAGACCAGGTAGCATGGTATCGCCCAACAGTTCTGCTTCATGTTTCTCTGTAATTTCTAAGCACTGTACCCATGGTCTCAACCCTATATTTCTCCACCCTGACCCAGGTCAGTGCCATTTTCAGCATGAGAAATTCTCTCTATCCTTCTCCAGGAGGGCACATCACCCACCCACAGTCGGACAGTTTGTTGCCCTTTCTTCTGCCCTTCCCACCATCACTCACTCCATCACTGGCCATCACCATGGTATAAAACATCTATCTGTTGATGCTTCTACATCCTCACTTGACTGTGAACTCTGTAAGAGAAGATACTATGGCTATTCATGTCTGTATCCCCAGGCTCCAGCACTGGGCCTCAGGCATGCTTGGCATTCTGCAAATATTTGCTGAATTGTGGAAAGAGACCAAAAGACATGGTTTACCAACACTGCGTGAGGTGGAGTCTATGATGGAGAACTCTCCATTCTGAGACCTTTCCAGAATAATCCCAAGAATAATGGCATTTAAGGGAGACCTCTGAAAAAGTATTTTGAAAAGGAAGTGGGGAGAACCAAGCATTACGAGGTTGGGAGAAGTATGTTATGAGGAGCCACTGGCTGGAGTGCCCAGAGCCCAATCTTGAAACACCCCAAGAGTCTGAGGAGATCAACAGCACCCACTGAGAAGAGGAAAAGCCACCAACTGGAAGGTGACAGGAGGAGCTCTCTCTGGAGGAGACTACACATAAGCCTCCCTTCCCCCACTTCAGGGAAAGTACAAAGAAGGATGCCCTTGCCTTCCCATAAACGGGAGTGGGAAGACATGAATCTTAGACCGCATACTCAGACGGAACTGGAAGAACACCATATTTTACACAAATCAACTTAATTTTGATCCTGAGCTCCCTCCTTCCAGGAGGAAAGAAATTCAGTCCCACCTTTCATCAGGATCCCTCCATTTCCTGAGGTTCAGTGTCTCTAGCGTCTCACTTGGTACCAAGGTGATATGGAGTTCCTTTTGTGGCAATAAATGGTTTGTGCAGAGCACTTACCCCTGGATGCCCCCCTGCCACTGCCTAGTCAGTGTGGTCCCTTCGGGCCTAACACCCTGCCATGCGGCAACAGTTTGTCTGAATAGCAGAGCCCAGATGTACTGCCAACCTCCTGGGTGAACCACAGAGCTATTCCCTCTGAGGTCTTGCTACCCTTTGGGGTACTTAAAGGGATCATGGTACAGGCCCCTCTGTTCAGAGAACCCACAGAGACAGCCCTCTTTATCGTAGACTGGATGAATCTCTCTTCCACTGGAGGGGATCCTTCTAACCCCAAATCCTGTATCCCTCAGTCACGCCAGAGGCCTCACATTAACTATCAGGATAGTTTTATCCAGAAGAATGAAGATCTGCATTTGTCTTAAAGAAACTAAACTGAATTAATTGCAGTATTTTAAGTCAGGAGATTTTATATAGAGTTTCAGAATTGTCTCTTCTTTGAAAAGTTTGAAGATCTGACATCACTCAGACCAGATACGTGGCTGACTGTTCCATTCAGATAGAGCACGCGTTCTTTACTTTGCCCCACACCCCCCCTCCCTCACCCTGCTCCACTAATTGTATTGACACCCAGGCTGCTTCCTCTGTGTTTTGCTTTTATCTCACCTACCTGAATCCTGCAGGAGTTTGGTTTTTCAACACTTAGCTTAGTCCACAAACCTCTAATCATGAGCCTCCAGCTATAAAACTCTGAGATGAAGAAGGAAGCACAGACTTTCTACCTGCTTGAATGGCAGAAACTGAAAGAGAAAGGAAAAGAAAAGAAATCCAGAGAGATAAACACAAATTAATATTTTAAATTACTCTGCCTTCAAAGTATTAACTACAATCATGCTAGGGGCACATACACATATTCTCTGAGCTTCTCAAATCTCTCAAAGCCCATCTCCTTGAAATCAAGGGGGTGAGATAACATTCATATACCATCAGCCTCCCAATGGGACAAAGGGACTGACCACCAAGTGCTATGAGACCCGCAATGCAGTGAAGCCCAAGGGCTGTAGAAGGACTTTATGGGGTGTTGTCTGGTCGGGGAGGGGAGGGTCTCAGTGGCTTTAAAGGGCTAGGAGAGTGCCTGGCTCACCCTGGGCATTCAGTCAGTGGGAGTCCTCATTATGTTAAAAGTCTAAACTCCATAACCTCATTTAATTCTCATAATAACCCTGCAAGGCCACCTGCGCTACAGGTGGGAAAACTAAAGCTTCAGGAGATGAAGTTAACTTGTCCATGGTCCCAAAGCTTGTGAGGAGCAGAGAGGGGATTTAGGTCACATAGTCTAGCTGGATCTCTTTGCACTATTTCCATCAAGTGAAAGAACCAATGACTCCAGTGGGCTTTTGGGTCCCAGATACTCTGAGCAGCAAGAGGGCACCAGCTGGAGCCCTTGGCTTTGGCAATGAGAGCCTCCAGTGAAGAGAAGCATTGGTGAGAAGGCTAAAGTGGGAGTTAAGAGCATTGACTTGAGTTGGAGGGCTTGGGTTCAAATCCCCATTCTGCTTCTTTCTACCTGTGTGATGTAAAGCAAATTACCTATGTCTATGTCCCTCAGTTTCCTCTTGGCAGTGTCCCCATTGGAGTTAATGATAGTTCCATCCCCACAGAGTTGCTGAGTGTTTCAAAGGAGCTGGAATATTCAATGCACTCAGTACAGTGCCCAGTACATAGTAAGTATTGTGCAGGTGATTGTCCTCAGACAACATGTCCTCGTGTCATGGCCAGGCAAGGTCACACTTGGACATGTGATTTTTTTGTGTGTGTGTTTTTTTAAGGTTTTATTTACTTATTTATTTATTTTTAGAGAGAGGGAGAAAGAGAGGGAGAGAAACATCAATGTGTGGATTTTTTTCCCATGGCCCCCACTGGGGACCTGGCCTGCAACCCAGACATGTGCCCTGACTGGGAATTGAACCAATGACCCTTTGGTTTGCAGCCCGCGCTCAATCCACTGAGCTACATCAGCCAGGGCTGGAAAAATGATGTTCCTCAGCACAATGGCTGTGCCCTGCCACAGGTCCTGGGGACAGAGTCTGTCCTCTGGAGCGTTTCCCTCTGCAAGGCCCATGATGTGGCTGGATCTCTCCATCACCAGTTTGAATTGTCCAGCCACCAAGGGCAGACCCAAAGCAGAGCCGATACTCATTATTAATCCTAATATAGCATTCAGTTCCAATGACTCCTTTTCAGCTTTTGTGGCAGGACAGCCTTAGCAAATGAGAAACACGGAGATTCTGAAGTGTGTGAAATTCAGCAGCTGGAGGAACAGTGGGAAAACCTGGTGGGGGCAAGGGAGAAGGAGCAGAATTTTAAGGTGGGGCAGATATGGGGCATCTGCGCTGCCATCTGAGGGCTGAAGGGAAGGATCACAGCAGGAGAATTCAGCCATCTTTGGCATAGTGGCATATAGGCAAGCATGACGGGTGGCAGTGAGAGGGGGAAGAGACTTCTGAAAACAGACAAATGGCTGTGGGAATAAAAGGTTGGTGAAATCCTGGGGACACGGGCAAGTAGGGCTGCAGGAGCTAACATACAGGCCAGGAAAGACCCCAAGACTGGGCAACTACAGGTCTCCAGTCTGCCTCCAGGAGCTCTGCAGATTAGATGTTAAAGCATGGTTTGGGGCATCAAGTTCATGGATATTTGAGACTCAGACCTCTCATGGGTTAGCCTCCGGAGACTATTGCCTCCATGGGATTCTTATCATTTCCTTGGGAAGGCAAATTTCCAACCATTGTGTCCATAACAAATAATCTATAAAAAAAGAGGAGGGTCCAAAAAAGATTGTATTTGAGAAAATGGCATCCAGTTTTCTTTTTTTTGTGATTAGAGAGGAGGGTAGGGTTTGTTTTTTTTTTTTTTAGTAGAAATGGCCTTTAGGCATAGAAGTTCCCCCCAAAGCATGATGTCCTAGTGCCCAAAGGCAGTTGTCCCCCACCGTGCTGCTGCTGCTGCTGTGGCCCAATACAGCAGCTGCATGCCTTTGATTGTCCCTCCAAACAGCTGTCTAACCATCCCAGAGAGACCACAAAGACGAGACTTTGTACCTGAGTCATGTGGACTTGAGCCTTGTGTCCCTGGCCTGACCAGGGAGGCCGTCTTTCCTCTGGGATGGAATTGGGGTTGATGTGGGACTACAAGCAATAGAAGAAAAGCAAAGGAGACCTCAACTACTGGGCCCCAAAGCTCTTACTATGTGCTGCCCACTTCACATCCATGGCTGTATTTTACCTCCACAAGAAGATGGATTCTGTAAGACAGAATCTCCTCGTGCCAGACAAGAAAACCATGGCCCTGTGAGGGACTTGCCTGAAGTCTCATCACCAGTAACTCATGGACACACAATTTGAAACCACATCAGCCTAGCTCTAAATCCTGCATTCTAGAATCTTTCCTTGAAGACTTGGAGAATGACTTTTCAGAACTGAATGTGTCTAGCCATGGCCAGTTAACCTCAGCTGGTTAGAGCATCACCCCGATACATCAGGGTCACGGGTTTGATCCTTGGTCAGGGCACATACGAAAATCAACCAATGAATGCATAAATATGTGAAACAGGAAACCTTTGTGTGTGTGTGTGTGTGTCTCTCTCTCTCTCCTTTACTCTCTCTTTGAGTTTCCTCAGAACTCAATGCATCTGAAAAGCCTAAGATGCTTACGACCTTCTTTTTTCTTTTTGAGTATCAAACATTTATTGAGCACCTATTATGTGCCAAGCACTATTCTCAAACCACCCCGGGAGAGATGGACCATACAGCTCCATTTCACAGGTGAGAAAACCTACCAGCCAGGTGGCAGAAGTTGTTTCCTTTCCAATGCCCTCTGCCAGACTGGACCACAAGCAAATCCACAAATCCGAGGAAGAAGAGTAAGGACTGAGCTTATCTACAACACAAATGGGTTTTCAGTCTTTGTCTCCAGCTAGCCTTATCTGTCCCTTCCACTGGACATGTGATTTTGGACAGAAGCTTATTTGAAAAAGCCTTTCATCTGCCTTTTCTAAATCCTCCACATGACAAGTCCTGTGGCACCCCGAGATGTTACCTGCTATTCTCCTGTTTTTCCAGGTGGAGAATCTGAGATGAAGAATAAGTCTGAGACCACACAGGAGACAAAGCTCACAGCACCCAAGGGAGGGGGCTGGTGTCCCAAACTGAGAGGCCTCCTCACAAGCTCAGCTGTCCCCCCATGCAGACCCCAAAGCCTGAGATACAAGCCAATAGGCCCTTTTACTCACGACAATGAGAGGTGTGGACACTGCTGCAGTGAAGCAACTGCGGGACCTTCTCAGGCAGTTCCAATAACCTGTGGAGCTGTGTCAGGTAAGATTGAAGCCCAGGAAGCTTGCCGAGCTACGGCCACGAGCAGTTCCTTTTTCTCCATCCAAGGAAAGATGTAGGCCCTCTTGTACCTAAAGCTCCTAATCTGGCAAAAGTGAACTTTCAAAACCCAAATCTAGCTAAGCAACTTCTTTCCTTAAAATCTTTGAGGGCTCCAGCCCACTCCAATGACCATCAGGATGATGTCCAAGCAGCTTCACCAGACATCAGGAAGTGGCCTCAGCCTGCGTCTCAGCCTTGTCTCCCTGCACTCCTCCGCATGCATGCTGTGTTTCCGTCAGGACAAGCGGCCCACCCATCCCAAAGCACTCTGTGCAGCACGGTGACTCAGTCTTTTTGCTGCTGCTCTTCCCCATCTCGAAAATTCATAACCTCCCTTCTATAACTGGACAACATGTCCTCAAGCCTCCAGACGGATGCCTGGGCATCCCCTCACCCCCTGACACCATCCCTAATACTCCACCCAACCACCATCACTACAACGCAACAAAATCCACACCCATTGCCCTGCTGCTCCCCTGCCTCCCACAGCACACACACGCAAGCGCAGGTCTCTCCACTCTGCCCTTTGAGGCTGGAATTGTTTCTTCATTTGTCTCTCTCTCCCCGCCAGACTGTGAGCCCCCAAGGGCAGGGACAGGGTCCAGTCAGACTCCGGTTTCCCAGTATCAGCATGGGGCCCAGCACTGGGCCCCACCTCGTGAGTCCACCCGATTGGCTGGGCCAATGGTTCTCTTCTCATGGATAGACTGAGATCAAAGATATTTTCCTCTTTGCTGAACATACAGGACGTGTGTTAAGAGAGGAAGAGAAGTCAACAAAGTTCCTTGGATACAGTGGTCCTTTCCTTTGGAATCAGAGTCCTGGTT
This sequence comes from Macrotus californicus, assembly GCA_007922815.1. Taxonomy (NCBI): domain Eukaryota; kingdom Metazoa; phylum Chordata; class Mammalia; order Chiroptera; family Phyllostomidae; genus Macrotus; species Macrotus californicus. The sequence goes on from VMDR010001148.1 coordinate 104,815, forward strand.
AAAGAGCAAAAGTGACTCATTTTAGCACTGTCTAATATGACTCCCTTTTCTGGTCTGCTCTCACAACCACCCACATTCAATCTTTCATCAAGTCCACTGGTGGGGTCCACTGATAAAACACATCTTGAACCCGAGTGCTTTTCACTGTGTGCAGCACTGACACACTGATCCAGGCCACCCCTGTCTTTCATGTGGTTTGTCACTGTTGCAACCAAACCGTATACCCTGCATCCGACTTCACCCTCTACTCAGCAGCCAGAGGGTGTTTTTTCACAAACCAAAAACCAGATCATGTTTTTGTCCTGTTCAAAACCTTCCCGTAGCTTCCACTCCCACGTAGAATGAGATCCAAACTCTTTCCCACGGCCTACGGGCCCTCAGAACTGAGCCCCAGCCCCACTTCTGACCTCACGACCCCACTCTCTCCCTCCCTCATTCTGCTTCAGACACAGTGGCCTCTTTGACATCCAAAACATGCCTCAATCTTTCCCAACTTCCCACCTTTGTGACTGTTCTCCTCTCTGCCTGGATTTTTCTTTACCCAAGATCAGATGCTCCCTATGCTTCATTAGTCAAGAATCTTCTCCAATTTCATTTCTTTATAGCAGGTTGGCTTGGTCACCTCATCAAAAACAGCCTTCATCCCCTTCCTCCATTTTTCTTCAGAGCAGTTGTCCTCACCTGAAATGACATTATACATTGCATCCTCATATTTGTGGTCTCACTCTGGCACTTAAACGTCAATTCCATGAGAGGCAGTGACTTGGTCATCTTTTTACTGCGGAAATCCTAGCCTCTAGAAAAGTGCTTAGAACATCGTAGGCATTTAGCAAATATTTCTTGAATGAATGAACAAATGAAAAAAGAAAATGGATGTGATAGATACTTTTGGACAAGCTTCTGAATCTTAACTTCACTATGTACTGACAGGATGACACCTGACAAATGATATAATTCTAAGACTTACTTGCCTCACAAGTACAGTTTGAGGATTAAGAAAGGGGACTCGGGGAGAGTGTAGTCATAAAGGGGCAACGTGAGGCATCCTGGTGGTGTTGGAACTATAGCCCATCTTGAAAACAGTGGCAGATACACAAACTACACATGGGATGAAACTGCACAGAACGAACTGCACGCACACAGATAAGTTCAAGTAACACTAGAGAAACATGAATACAACTGGTAGATGGCATCAATGTCAATATCCTGGTTGTGACATCATCTTACAGACTTGCAAGACGATGCCATTGGGGGAAACTGAGTATACATAATCCCCCTGTATATTTTTTACAACTACATGTGAATATACACTTACTTTAAAAATTTCAATTAAATATTAGATTAATTTAAATTAAATTAATTAAGGGGAGTTGTTCTGTGCATTGAAACACTCAGCTCACAGCCTGGCCCATAGAATTTACTAAATGTGAGTCTCTGCTTCTAAATTCTTGTTTCACCTTCTGTTGGCTTCTTCATGTTCTATCACTAAAGCAACTTAAATGTAGCTGTTAGTCTCTGCTGGCCCAGTCCGCAGCCCTGACTGAGATATATAGCTTCAGGCTTCACCTTGCCCTGGTGGAACATTTCTCGTAAAGATGTACCTTCCACCAGGAGGCATGCTGTTGCGTGTGTATGTGTGTGTGTGCATGAGAGAGAGAGAGAGAGAGAGTTTAAGAAGTCTATTGAGTTAGGTGGGAATTAGGGAGTGTCTCCTGGCCATTCTTGTGCCTTTTCCTAATCATTGCCAAGTTGTTGAGACTTCTGTCTTATGGGGAACCTATTTGTGTGTGATGTGGCCTGTGACTCAGCTCTGGTTCTGAATGCAGTCCAGACGCACATGGTGTGCAAGTGACATCCATGGATAGGTCTCCCGTGGGGAATCAGGCATGCATTGTCCCTAGGCCCCTTTGAAACTTGCTCTTGCAAAAACTCCCTCACCTGGGATGGAAACTGCAGAAGTTTACTGTGACTTGTGCTAGACTTCCCAAGCATGAATATAAATAGCTCAGCCTTCTCTCCCTTACATTTGTAAATGACCTTTCTCTTTGAAGTAACTGGCGACATTCTTTCCTTTTTTATCTGTAAAAGGTATCCACCCAAAGCAAACCTGTGTATAGTTAATGAGAACCATCCTGGAGTGTCAATAAAAGCCAGTCCAGGCGAGGGGCAGGGCCCTCTCTGTCTGTGGGAGAGTGGCCACACAGGCCCCCCCCCTCTCTCTCTCTGAGAGAGTGGCCAAGCTATCCCTTTTCTCCACCGGATTCCTTTAGTCCATGTGAATTTGTTCGTCACTTATCGGGGGATATAGGACAAGCATTCCACAACAACACATGGTCCTGCTGGATGGGACCGCAACACCATCTCAAATTTTTTGCCTTGCAGTTGAAATTTTGGTACAGAATCCATCACAGTCAGCCAAGCCCTGCTATTCTACAAAGCCCTTTTATATTTTTTATTCAGGAACAGAGTCTTGACCTGAGTCCTCAACTATGCACCAAAACCTGACCCCCTTGAATTTGATCAATACATCCTTCTTGGGAAGCTTGAATTAAGTTTTCATTTACCAGTTGTTGTTTTTTTGCTTACATTTTACTCAGTTTGACACTGATTCTGGGAAGCACTGTATCCCACAGTGAGGCCCAATTATAAAAGCTGATGAGTTCCCTCCCTCCAATTCTACCTGTTTCTAGCTCTTCTTTATCCCAACAGCCTAAGACTGAGACCCCAAAATTCCCTGATATTAAAGTCCCAAAGATTTCCCCAAACTGACTGTGAATCAGTCTACCTGATGAGTGCTAGCTCTTCAGAGAACAATAAGACACATTTTCTTCCCTTGAGGCTCCTACAGGTTCATGTAGAAGAGGTAAGAGAGAACAGATGATTCCAAAAACTTGGTATGGAGGTGTTACAAGATGCTGCAGGAGGGCAAGAGAAGGAGGGAGAAGCTGAAGATATCAGGGGAGGGAGTCTTAGAGCTGAGCCTTGGAAGATGTGTGAGGATTGGGCAAGGACACCACTGGAGGAAGGGCTTTTTTAAGGAAAGGAATCAACAAGTTCTAAGGCCTGGGTCAGCACAGCTCTTTTTTGAAATACTGTGGTGTTGGTATGGCTGGAGCATAAATTGCAAAGGATAAGCATCCAGAGATGTGGTTGAGAGAAAGACAGATAAAGCCTGATCATGGAGATGGCTTTAGCCGAAACTTAGATTTCTAACTTAAAAACCAACGAGGAGGAGGAATTACTAGTGTAGCTCTTAGACTGAAAAAAACAACAACTTGGACATAGGTTGTCTGGAGATGTCAGTAAGTCACAGCTGAATTTTACCTGGGTGCTGATTAACATAAGTCACATGACTTCCCACAAGCCCCATATTACTGGTAAGGTATTGCATAATAGAACTGATCTTTTGGCTTGTCAGGGTGGAAAAAGGTGGAAGCCACAGGTGAATGTCTATTGCTCCTTAGCTATAAACTCTCACAAAGAGAATATCAGAGTGACTCATGATGAAAGCACTTCGACCATGAAGCACGTTCTCAAGGTTGCCATTGTCATCAAGAAAAAGCCATATTCTCATGGCATTCGTCCAGTGCATCCGGGCATCTGTTCAGCAAATGCTCTTCCCTCAGACTGGGTGCAGCTGGCTTCATTGTTTGCTGATTCACTGAATGTACACCTGTGTTCACATCCCAGGTCTATTCTGCACCGACCGTTTCATCAGTGGCAAGGGACTCCTGAGCATTAGTTTCCCCATCTGCAATACAAAAATAATCAGCCTTGCCTTCGAGAGACATTAACTAATAGCAGGGAAAGCACCCAGTAAAGAAGAGGTTCTCAAGAAGAGAGATACATGTTACTATTGTTGGAGGTCAAGTCCTATCTTCAGCCCAGATTTTAAAAGGGGTGGAGAGTGAGGCACTGGGCACCTCAGAGAGCCAATCATGTGCTTATACATCATTTCAAGGCATGCAGTGGCTCAGCCAAGGATGAGCTGGCAAGTAGCTTGTCTTCTTGGCATGAGTGTCTGCCTTCCTTGGACTGTTTGGCTCACCATTCAGTTATGGGGATGACTGCCCATCACCTGGATGACACTTGGATCACTGTTAAGGAGCTTTCTTAGGGATCTGAGGTTGGAGGATTGAAGAATAATCCTGGGAAGAAAATATTTGCACAAGTCCATTTAGGAGTCTAAAGTTACAATCATGTCCCTTTAATGAGGGACAGAAGCAAGTATCTCCCAAGTCCACTGCAAATGAACTTACCCTGGAAAGAAAAGGTAGAGAATGGATATTAATGGACATTAAGTGGCTACTCCATCAGTGTAGCCCATCTCATCTTGGGCAGGAGTGGATTAAACAGCATCAGTCCTGAATTCAGTGTAAGTCCTGATGTCAGGAAGTGTAATGGGACTACAGAGGTCTTCTGTTTGTACCTCATAAGAGAGAGATTCTTCCTGCCAATGGGGACTCAAATGCTCTTTGTGGGGCCACAGTAGAGAATAATTACACTGAAACAAGACATATTGTTCCAGAGAGAATGCAGACCAGTGTTTAGAGTTAAAAAAATAAAAATAAAAAAGCAGCTCCCACAGCCATTGTCAGCAAGCAAAGAATCCAGGCAGCATTTTAGAAAGCTTGATAGAGGGAAAATTCAGCTTCCATGGAAATCAAATAAGACACTGATTTGAAAGAATATATGCACCCCTATGTTCACTGCAGTGCTAATTATAATAGCCAAGATTTGGAAGCAGCCCAAGCGCCCATCAATAGATAGGTGGATTAAAAAAAGCTGTGATATATTTACAGAATGGAATACTACTCAGCCATAAAAAATGAAATCTTACCCTTTGCAATAGCATGGATGGGCCTGGAGGGTATTGCGCTGAGTGAAATAATCCAGTCAGAGAAAGACAAGCACCATATGATTTCACTTATATGTGGAATCTAATAAACAAAATAAACTAACAAACAAAATAGAAACAGACTCATGTACAAAGAACAGACTGACAGGTATCAGAGAGGAGGGGGTTGGGGGCTGAGTGCAAAAGGTGAAAGGATTAAGAAAAAAAAACCAACTCATATACACAGACCAGAGGGAAAGAGGGTGGGGAGATGTAGAAGAGGGTACAGGGGGATAAGTGGTGGTGGAAGGCGACTTGACTTGGGGTGGTGAACACACAATACAATACACAGATGATGTACTATAGAACTGTATACCTGAAACCTATATTATTTTATTAAACAATGTCACCCCAACAAATTCAACAAAAATATATTTTTTTTAATCAAGAGACAAGAGGAAGCCCTTTTGGAATCTCCTTTGAGGAAGTCCTTAAGCAAAGACTAAGATTATCTGGGATCAGTAATAAAGAGTCTGAAGGAAGAAGCAGGCATCTCAGAATCCATGGCCTGGGATAAGACGGCACGAAACACACAAGGGGACAGCTGGGAAAAGAATCAACATGGGATCAGAGCTGTTACACCAAGACTGTTCAGCCCCTTCAACCTGGGACAGGTGTGGACGCACATTGCTCAGATCTCTTTTCCGGAAAAAACTTGCCATCAGCCACAAGGAGAGAAGTCAGCTGATAGCCTCCAGCCAGAACACTCAGTTTTCCACCCAAGGCCACATTCCTCCTGAGCACCCTCTAGCCAATGACTGGGTGTGTTCAACTTGGCCATTGCCGCTCAACAGGAATTCCTTTAACAGGTAACCTTTGCTCCAGAGCAGCCAATGGGTTGGCAGAGACTTAGATCAGATTCGTGGTCTGAGGCTCTTCCTGACTTGAGGCTCCCTCTTTCCTTTCATCATAGATGTTACATTTGCGTCATGGTATGAAGGCTTTCCCTGACCAATTCTGCTTCCTCCCCCTGCCTTATGCAATTACTCCCAGCCCCCATGAATACTTATGCTCCTAACTTCATCTCATAGGCTGCTGCCCAGAGAACCCAAAGGAAAAACATGTTACCTTATTTAATATTATTAACACCTTACAAAGTAGATGGTAATAGCCCAATTTTATGAAGTAGGAGATTAAGGATGAGAGAAGTAAACAGGAGAGCTATAATTCAAGCCCAGGTCTGCTTGGCCAGGGAGAAAAAAATTAGGAGAGAACATTTCCTATTCAAATTGTCAGTAGACAGAAAAGTTTTGCTAGTGTTATCCTTGAGTGAAGAGAAGACAAAAACCCAGAACGCCAAGATAACTGTTCTTTTGCCCCTTTGGGGGTTTGTTGGGATAACAGGGAGCTCTGTGTACAACTCCAGCCCCTGAGGCTTTCTGGAAGGAGCAGCTGTCAGTATGACAATTGCACTTCTGTGCATGGGGGCAATCTAGTGGCATCTACGGACCCCTTCTCAGAGTAATATGTTTGAATGCATAAAATGAAATGTGTCAGATTGCAAAGGAAACCAATTCCATCAAAATAAAGCTGTCAGTGTTTTTCTAATATTTTTATTGATTATGCTATTACAGTTTTCCCAATTTTTCCCTCTCTATCCCCCCTCCACACTGCCCTTAACCCTCCAGCATTCCCCTTCCCTTCATTCATGTCCATGGGCTGTGCATATAAGTTCTTTGAATCCTGTTTCCCATACCATTTTTTATCTCTCCTCATCTGCTTATGCCTACTAACCATGCTTCTTCCTCCCTGTACCTTTTCCCCCCATTCCTCCCTTCTCCCTCCCCACTGAAATTCCTCTATGTGATGTCCATTTCTCTGATTCTGCTCCTGTTCTGGTTGTTCACTTAGTTTTTATTTTCATTGTTTTTCTTTTCTTTTAGGTTCATTTGTTGATAGTTGTGAGTTTGTTGTCATTTTACTGTTCATAGTTTTGATCTTCTTTTTCTTAGATAAGTCCCTTTAACATTTCATATAATAATGGCTTGGTGATGATGAACTCTTTTAACTTGACCTTATCTGGGAAGCACTTTATCTGCCCTTCTATTATAAAAGGTAGCTTTGCTGGATAGAGTAATCTTGGATGTAGGTCCTTGCCTTTCATTACTTCAAATAGTTCTTTCCAGCCCTTTCTTGCCTGTAAGGTTTCTTCTGAGAAATCAGCTGCTAGTCTAATGGGAACTCCTTTGTAGGTAACTCTTTCCTTTTCTCTTGCTGCTTTTAAGATTCTCTCCTTATCTTTAATCTTGGGTGACTTAATGATGATGTGCCTTTGGTGTGTTCATCTTTGGGTCCAACTTCCTTGGGACTCTCTGGGCTTCCTGGACTTCCTGGAAGTCTATTTCCTTTGACAGATTGGGGAAATGTTCCTTCATTATTTGTTCAAATAAGTTTTCCATTTCTTGGTCTTCCTCTTCTCCTTCTAGCACCCCTATAATTTGAATATTTGAACATTTCATGTTGTCCCAGGAGTTTTTAAGAGTCTCTTTACTTTTTCAAATTCTTGTTTCTTCATTTTGATCAGGATGGATGTTTATTTTTTTCCTTTTGTTCCAAATCGTTGCTTTGAGTCCTGGTTTCCTTCCTGTCACTGTTGGTTCCCTGAACATTCTGCTTTATTTCGTTTTGGGTATCTTTCATTTGTTTTTTCATTTTTCAACCAAGCTCAATCAGGTCTGTGAGCATTTTGATTACCAGGGCTTTAAATTCTCCATCAGATAGGTTGGCGATCTCCTCCTCACTTAGCTCTCTTTCTGAGGCTTTGCTGTATTTTTTCATTTGGGCCATATCACTTTGTCTTGGCGCAGCTGATAGGTTGTAAGGGGGCGAGGTCTTAGATATTGACCAGGGCAGGGCAACTTTCTTTGCTGCATGCAACGGTGCTGCCTGTGGGGGGAGGGGCCAGAAAGGGAACCCTGCAACTCGCCTGCTCGTCTCTAGTGCACTTTTCAACCAACTCTCAGACTCTCATGTGAGACTGGGAGCTTCTCCTACTGCAGCAACCCCAGCCGTAGCCCACAGTCACCTCTCAGTCCCCTAAGTCAGCCCCTCCCATGCAGCCTGCCCAGTTCAGCAGCCAGCCCTGCCCCCAAGGTCCACTGCGGCCCCATGGTTTTTCTGAGTCTGCCGCCTTACCAGTCTGGTTGTTCTGGTTGATTTTTTCTTTAACTCCTTTGTTGTTGGAGTTCCATGCAGTTTGATTTTCTGGTGCTTTTGGTTGTTTATTGATTTCAGAATGGTTGTTATCCTCCTTTTGGTTGTGCAAGGAAGCAAAGGATCTCTACCTACACCTCCATCTTGGCGGGAACTCCCAAAATGTTTTTTTTGAATCTGCAATATAGTACTATATGTACTTCTTTATTGACACTTTATATAAGACTTAGCAGCAGGTCTCAAAGTAACATAATTTCGAAGTACTTTTGCACTTAAGAGATATTTTAAGATATCTACAACTTCCATATGATAGGAAAAATTTATAATTTACATTGCTGACAAAATCACAGGTCATGCTATTATGACTGTGGCTTGTTGCTCACATTCATCATTGAAAATGTGCTAAATTTCAGTTAGAGATTAGTGAAAACAAAGATGTAATTTATTCTCATGTAAATTTATGAACCTTAGATTAAGAAGCCCTTCAATAAATTCTAGTAATGTCTGACAAACCAGGAGACAAATGCTAACACACTCAGAAATTTTATAATCATTCCCAAAGAGGCAACGAGCTTCAAGAACTACTAAGGGATCCCCAAGAATAAGTTCTACCAAGTAACTTTATTCATTTTTGTGATTGGATAAGAGACTAATAGTTGGGAAACACTACTTGTAGCCATGTTATGTCTGAAAGACCCTTGACCCAAACATGCATGATGTTTTGTAGCTAAGATAAAGAGACGTGAGCCAGACAGTGGTGCAGTCAGTTGACTTCCAAGTCAGTGCAGCCACAGTCTCTAAAGGGTCAAAGCCAAGCTGCAGTGTACAAATTGCATCCTGAAGGACTCAGCCCTGCTCTGGCTGCTCCAACAGTTTCTTGCAGAGACTTGGATAAGGACCTAGAAAACCAGCTGAGCCAATTCTCAAAAGACATGAAGTCAGGAGGCTTGGTAAATCCTCTGGATAGCAGAATCAAAATCCAAAGTGATGTTAGAGAGCCAGGAAAAAAATCTCTGTCAAGAAGGAATTTAATAAGAATGGGTGCAGAGTCAGGCACTGAAATTTACATGTATAACTGCAGGTGCAGAAAATGGGGTGGAAGAGCTTACGAGAAAGACATGTGGTGATAAAGGCTTAGGGATGCTCCATCTGTCATAGGTGTAAGCTTGTGCGACACTTGTCTGAAAGCTGCCGTGAGGGAGGTGAGACTCTTTCTCTCTCTAAACCAGATGGCCTAAACCTAGGGGTGGGTTGGGTTGGGGTGTGGGCTAAGAGTCATACTCAAAGGACTTGCAATAAACAAGATTGTGCTTCGCAGAGAGCTGAAGGACCCAAACTCCACAGAATGAGAGTCGTTGTTTACTCCACCCACAGCATTTGGTCTGATAAATAACACTTTTGGAAGGACAGGGATAGGGAGATAAGATCATTTTCCTCAAAGAACATTATGTAGATCTGGGATCAGAAAACATTTTCTATCAAGGGCCAGATAGTAAATATCTTCTGCTTTGTAGACCCATAGCACATCTGACTTCTGTCACAGTGACACATTCTGCCATAGTGTGGTTGTGTTCCAATAAAACTTTATTTACAAAAACTGGCAGAAAGTCAGGTTTGGCCTGTGGGGCATAGTTTGCCAGCCCCTAATGTAGGAGGAAAGTAATATCTACTTAGCATCTACTCTGTGCCAAACATCTACACATTATCTCATTGACTCCTCATAGAACTCCTACAAGGTAGGTACTATCACCCATTTTACAGATGAGAAAACAGAGACTCCATAAATTCCTATACCTGCATATAACTTAATAACTTCCTACAGGAGTTATTAAGAAAACATGCCCCAAACCCCACAGTTATGTGATGGCCCTAGAATTCTAATAAGGTTCCATCACAGCACTCCCTTCAGATTTGGGGGTGGGGAGGGGGATTTACATCTGATATAATTTGTCATCCTAGTGAGAACAAATAGTACATCTGTAAGGACCACTGAGCTCCAGAAACATGCTGAGAAACACAGACCCTGATTCCAGTCATGAGGAGGAAACTTGGGTCACTGGGTTTAAAGCTGTGATGAAGTGAACTATGGTGCCCCCTATTTATGGGAACAAACCTGCTAAGGCTTTTTCATATTGTTTCAAGTATTTTTTAATTAGATGATTCATTAGTCACAGAGAGATTTTCCACAGCACTACTAACCACAGTGCTTCCTGCCAAGTACAAGGTCAGAGGCAAGGGTCTCTGGATAGCTGCAGCATCAGGGTGAGAACAATGCAATAACATCTCTGTCCAGACAGAATTGCTTTCCCTCCCTCTTCCCCTCTCCCTGTTTTCCTCTCTCCTCACAATATACCCCTTGGAAGCCCTCCAGCCAACCTCTGGGCAGTCACTCCCTCCTCGGTCTCTATCCAGGCTGCCATTATCATACCTCCTTCTCAGGAAGACCGTCCCAATGGCCTGTGCTGCCCATCACTCGTCACTGTGCTCCAGTACTCAGAGTGCATGATAGATAGACACACTCAATCAACATGCTTCATTCAGCTTCGCTCAAACACATCTCATCCAAAGGCATTCACCTCCATTTCCCATTTAACTTCTATGGCCATCGTTTAACAAAGTAGCCTCTGCCTGACTTTGTAGATGGAAGAAACCAAGGCTCTGAAAGGTGCCTAGATTGAGGCAGCAAGCACTGATGGTGCCTGCTGGAAACCAGGCCTGATCGTCCCACATCCCTTAAGCTCTACATAGTTCCTCTGCCTTGGCCAAGGGGAATAGTGCCATGTTGCCAGCCTGCACAGCCTTTCTTTAGTAACTACTGGAGAAGATTGATTTCTTTTTTTTTCTCTTTCAAATCAGTGGCTACTTCTAGAGCAAACTGAGAGTAAACAAACTGGATAGGCCAATCCTGGCCTGAACCCACTCTACTGTTTCATTGCTAGAATCACCTTCCTCAGGAGTATTTATTCACCAGCATCTTCAAAGACCCAACACAGGATGAAGAAGAAAGGTAGATTCTAAGGTTAAATCTTAGTTCTGCCATTTATCAGTGTTGACCTTAAACAGATGGCTTAATCTCCCTGGGACTTGATTTTCTAATCTGTAAAATGTGGTTAAGAATACCTATTTTGTAGGCTTGTGAGATTAAGAGAAATGATAGGTCAGAAAAAGCATTTGTAAAATGTTCATACAGATGAGGTAGATAGATAATACATTGATAGATAGATGTTAGATAATGATGATAGATGATAGGAGCATATAATAATACACTTATTTTGTAACTTGAAAAATTGAATGATAAGAGCTCAGGAGAAGGAGAAGCAATACTATCCTCATAAACACCTATCCTCTTTCTAAATGAGGATCTGACACTCAGAGACATTAGATAACTAGCCTAACGGCACACAGCTAATAATTGACTGGATCTCAGCAAGCATCGGGCACTTACACGGTGCCTGTCATGCACTGGGCACTCAATGAGCTTTTGTAGACTGATGAACTGAAGGAATGTAGGATGTGGTCTGAAAACCAAGCAATGTAATCCAGGAGCAACGTTCTCTGGTCTTCTTCAGGCAGAGCCATTCTTGCTGCATTTTATTGGGATTAACAGTCTTAAATGAGTTTTACTGACTCCAATGGGAATTATCTCCATAGCCCTGAAAACTAACAGGACTCATTGTCTACAGCCTTCTCAAATAAGAGAGGCTAGGGCTGAAAAAACATAGGGATTTTAACTGCTCTAATTTAATGTTTATGACTGTTCTTAAACAAGTAAGGTAAAGTTCCCTTTTTGCCCTGAGAATATTACAGAAATAGAATCTCACTTAGTAATATTTCATAGGGCACCAGTTCTCATTTGTTTCCATATCATAGAACTAGGTTGAGCTCTATAAACATGGAGATCCATGTTGGTATAATAGAAAGAGCACTGGACACAGCATTAGGAGACATGCATTCAAATCTCAGGTCCTGGGTGAACTCTTGGCATGAGTCTTAGCCCTTTGACTCTGTTTCTTCCTGTATAAAATGGCAAAAATAATACTTGCTCCTCTCCATTATAATAGGGAGGATTAAGTAGTATCATTATGTTAAAGTGCTTAACCTGCTTAGCATATGAAAGTGCTTAATAAATATTTACCCATTTAAGAGACTGTTCTTATTAAACATCATAATAAGATTCTGCCCACTTAGTTCAATCCCAGCATTATACGTGGGTCCCTAAAAGGCACTTAAAATAGGAGGAACTTCCAGTCAAGATGGTGGCACAGGCAGACATGGCTTGCCTCTTCACTCAACCACATAAAAATTACAACAGAAATATAGAACAACCAACACTTGGGACCATCAGGAACTGAGTTGAATGAAGGCTGACAACTATGAAATTAAAGAAACCACATCCATCAAAGCTGGCAAGAGGAGCGCAGATGTAAAACAGTCTGCTCCCACACTCATGTGTGATACATAAGAATCTGGGAGGGATATCTCAGGAGTGAGGAGTCCCAGCCACACACCAAGCCCCCCAGGCCAGGATTCCAGTGTCAGGAAAATAAGTCCCCAAAACTTCTGGCTACAAAAACCAGCAGGGATCAAATCAATGGAAGAAACTTTTGAAGCCCCAAGCAGTTCCTCTTAAAGGACCCACCCACATACTCACCTATTAAGACTCACTCCCTTTGAGCTCCAGCACTGGGGTAGCAGCTTGAAAGGTACCAGTGGCATATTGGGAGAAACTGAAGTATCTGGCATCAGGGCAAGCAGAGGCGATTGTCCTTTTTCTAAACCCTCCCCCAACAGAGCCACAGAACAGGCAATCTGGTGCAATATCTGAGATGCCATCAATGTGGCTAACACTGTTTGACCCACCTTAGAGATCCTAGAGACTCTGCCCCACCCAACTTATTGGCCCACCCAAGCTGCTTTTCCATATGAATGGCTGGTCTTGGCTCATGCTTCACAACTTCCTAAATGCTTTCAAACAAGCAACAGCTAGCCTCAGGGAGCCCCAGCCTAGCCCTAGCAGCAGCCAGCCTAGATTCACAGCTTGACTTCACCCGGGAATCTCCAATTCCAGCACAAGCAGAGGCCATCTCAGATTGCTTTACAGCTCAGGAGGGTGCCCTGGGCAAAACACAGGTGGGGGCTGACCTGGCCTGCACCACCAAAGAAACCCTGGGGGCCAATGCACCCATTAGATAGTTACAGACAATGTTGGATTACCCCCACTCTGCCCTTGCACAGCTGATCCTCCACAGAGGGTGGAGGTTGGTGGTCAATGGTCACAGCCAGTCCTTATAGCTGACTGGCCTGGATAAATCCCTCCCATTGATCTGCCAACAGCAGCCAAGGCTCAACTGCAAGAGGAGGGTGTACTCAATCCACATGAAGGGCATTTCTTGAGTACCCAGCTTGGGCGAAAGGCGAAGCTGTGCCACTGGACCCTACAGAGCACCTACTATATTAAGCCACACTACCAAGACACAGAGTCAAAGGTGCTCTATCTAATACATAGAAACAAACACAGGGAAGCTGCCAAAACAAGGAGACAAAGAAACATGGCCCAGATGAAAGAACAAATCAAAACTCCACAAAAAGAGCTAAACAAAATGGAGATGAGCAATCTGGTTATAAGGATGCTCAAGAAAGTGAGTACCTCAGCAGCATAAAAAAGATCCAGTGAGAAATGAAAGAGAGCCTAATTGAAATAAAGAACAATTTACAGGGAAACAACAATGGAGAAGATGAAGCTGAGAATCAAATCAATGACTTGGAACATAAGGAAGCAAAAACAACCACACAGAATGACAAGAAGAAAAAAGAATCCAAAAAAATGAAGATAGTATAAGCAGCCTCTGGGATTTCAAGAGATCCAACATTCATATCTTAGGGGTACCAAAAAGAGAAGAGAGAGAGCAAGAAATTAGAAATCTATTTGAAAAAATAATGAAAGGAAACTTCCCTAATTTGGTGAGGGAAATAGACGTGCGAGTTCAGGAAGCACAGAGAGTCCTAAACAAGATGAATGTAAAGAGGCCCACTCCAAAACACATAGTTAAAATGCCAAAAGTGAAAGACAAAGAGAGAATCTTAAAAGCAACAAGAGAAGTTAGTTATCTATAGGAGAGTTCCCATAAGACTGTCTGACTTCTCAAAGGAAACTTTGCAAGCTAAAAGGGATTGGCAAGAAATATTCAAGGTCATGAAAATTAGGGAACTACAGCCAAGATTGTTCTACCCAGCAAAGCAATCATTAAGAATCAAAGGGCAAATAAAGAGTTTCCCAGACAAGAAAAAACTAAAGGAGTTCATCTTCACCAAACCATTATTATATGGAATGTTAAAGGGACTCATTTAAGAAAAAGAGGATCAAAACTATGAACAACAAAATGGCAAAAATTCATATCTATCAACAGTTGAATCTAAAATACAAACTACGCAAACAACAACAGAGATAGAATCATGAATACGGAAAGCGTTTTGATGGTTGACAGATGGGAGAGGGGTATGGGGGAATGAGTGAAGAGGTGAGTGGATTAAGAAGTACAAATAGGTACTTACAGAATAGCCATGGGGATGTAAAGTGCAATACAGGAAATGGAGTGGCCATAGAACTCATACACATGACCCATGGACATGAACAACGGTGGGAGGATTGCGTGAGGGAGTGTGGAGTGGTGGGTAGAGGGGGGCAAAGGGAGGACACATAAGGACAACTGTAATAGCATAATCAATAAAATATAATGTAAAAAAATAAAAATAAATAAAAAGGCACTTAAGTGTTTATTCACTCAGTGTAATATTTACCCAATGACTGGCATAGTAGTTGCTTAATGAACATCATTCATTCACTGGAATCATGTATGGTACTCAATAAATGTTGGTAGAATCCACATAGGGAAGATGGAACTTCATTCATTTAATAAGATTTTGCAATCCCATAAATATTGTATGTTGTTGCCAGTGCTTTACAAAGTGAATCAACCATTGCAGAAATGTTCTCAGCTTGTACTGTTTAACAAACCACTGTAAGCTATTTCCAAACATACAGCATTCCATGAATGTGCCATAATAACAGTAGTGATGCTGGATACCCACCCAGACCCCAAACAAATAGCAGGAAAGTGAAGCACATGAATTGATTTAGAAGTCAACACAGGATCCAGCTTCACAGACACAAACGCAACTGAACAATCCTTCCTATGTTTGCCTAGAGATCAGCCCCCAGGGAACAATTCCCAAGCACAACTGTAGGCAGAGACAGTCGGGAATTAGAAATACGTATATGTAAGTGTATGAACATGTGAGTGTGTGTGTGCATACAAAATCTTCTTATAAAGGATTTGTCTTTGAAAGTTTTGCCTTCTTAGGTACTTTGCAACAGTAAAGCAATTCCCTTGGAAGAAATGGGAGTGGCTTTTAATTGTGTAGTTTCTCCTTTTAGAGGCCACTTCCTTTCGAATGACAGGGAGCAAAGACTTTAGGAAAAGGAGGGAGAGATGGCTTCAACAGGCATTTGGTGTCCCCAGTTAATCAATAGTCCAGGAAAGAGAAGCAGACTCTGTATGATTCTTTTGCAGAGTAGGTAACACCGAAGTTTGGTTCTGAAGAGTGTGCATGAGTGATCCAGGCAGCAAAGGTGGAGAAAGAGCATCCTGAAAGGGAAAATGGCATTCAAGGTGTAAGGAGTTTGATGTGGCTGGGTGGGCAGCCAAGGAGTTAGTAACAGCAAGTGACAGTGAAGTGCTGGGCCAGGCCAGGACCTGTGAGGGATGCTATGCCTGTATCTCTCTTATAACACATCACTGTCTGTCTTATTTTAGACTTGGTTGCTTATTGGGATTTTTTCCTCTCCTTCCTTTTTCTAATCTGTAATTCCTTGAGACCAGGATGTGTGCATCTGTGACCTTTATTCATACCTGTGAATCTAGCCTGGCACATAAGTACAAAACAAGTTCCAGTGTAAATAAAAAGCAATGATAACTCTTCTAGAAGCTAACATCTGTTGCCTACTATCTAATGAAAAGGTTCTATGCAAAGTCACTGTGCCTGTTAGGAGTTAATAAGGAAAAAGAAGCCCCTTCAGGTGTTTTCAACAGAGGAGCTTATATATATAATCCTTGGAAACTGGAGGAACCACTCTGGGGGCTACTGGCTCAAGGGCACACCTCCAAAGCTAAGGTTCTGAAGTGCCCTGCTGCTGCCGCTGCCGCTGCTGCTGACATAACTGCCAACACCTCCCATCCTCAAAAGGACTCCATTACATGCCATAAATCTGAGTCAGTCCACAGACACGTGTGTGTCTATGATCTCACTTGCCAGCAGCAATGACAACAGGATTGTGGCTTCCAACTCACTTCCAACTCCCCTGTCTCCTGGAAATTTATCACATTGGTGGAACCTAATTTGTTTCTAGAACCTCAAGTGCAAGGGAGTGGGGGAAATGTAGTTTGTAGCCTTCCAGCCCCTGTGATAAAGATCTCTAAGAAGGGGGTAGGAATGGATGCCTGGTTTTAATCAAAGATACCCAGCACAGCCAAGGATGATTTGAACTCTTGCCCACTTAATATGTGAATTATGTTCTCAAAAACAATAACAAACACCTCTTGCTAGCCAGGATAATATTTCCTAAGAAATAAAATGATTATTTTTAATAGCCTTATTTTTAACTTAAATGAGAAGTACCTGCTTTTTCCCCTTTTCTTTCCTCTTCCTCTTTTTTTCTCTTCCTTATCCTTTCTGAACAATTTAGTTTTAAACCCCTTAGTTAGGGCAAATCAGGTTCAGTGAGGGTGGGAAGGGCATGGTTAAGAGTAGGATGTCAGCGCTCCAGTCTGTAGCAGGGCAGCCCAGCATAGGGTATCAGCTCCTGAGCAGGGTCATGGGGAGTCCCCATGGAGCCACAGCCCAGCAAAAGCTGTCAGACCCTGGGCAAGGATAAAAGAGCTTCCTTTTGGGCAAATGGCCCAAAAGGGGGAGTTAAAGCCCAAGAAAGGTGAAGAGAACATCCATGTGGGGTGATGGCCCAGCGCAGCGGGGCATCTGCCTGGGCTGGGGTCAGAAGACGTCCACACAGAGGGGTGGGATACACGCAGGAATGGAAGAGGTTACACACAGGGGGCTAATCAATCAGTAACTATGGTAGGGATATTGGAAGCCAAGGTGTTCACTGTAGGAGAAGGAAGTCACAGCACAGAAGAAGGGAGAAAATAAGCCATGACACCCTAAGTGTGAACTCATTATTTTCAGGACATGTATAGATAGATAAATATAGATGTAAATATGAAGAATGTGTGTGTGTTTGTGTGAACATGTATTCCCTGGCTCTGTCTATATACAAAGGACCTGGGAACAGTGACACCCCGAGAGCAATGAGTACAACTAGTACCCAAATCTTGGCTTTCAAATAACATTCTGCACTAAAAGAAGCCAGGGTTCCTTAGTGAAATGGCCAATTCGAGGACTGGGGCAAGGAAAGTATAAGATGAGCCTGGAACATCTTGTTTGTGCCAGAAAGTAGGAAAGACTCAAAGGATGACAGGGATATGTCAAAAGAACACAGAAGCCAGACTGAAAGGACCCCCACTGGCCAAATCTGGGACACTTTGAACATCAAAATACATGATAGAGAAAGGCTGTAACTCACTGAATAGGAAAACCATGATTCTATGCTCATACACAACTTACAAAGTGAACATTTGACCAGCAAAGGGGTATTGGCATAGTTTCAAAGTACCTCCCCACAAAATTAGATTACAAAGGGAACAAAGAGTGCACTTTATATGGATGAGGCTGGCAAATACCACCATAGGAAGTGACTATAACCACTCTCATCAGTGATGGGACACACTGGAACCCCACAGCCGTGATGGCCTGCAACGAGAACAGCGTCACTCCTGTGGTATCCCTGCCAGGCAGGCGCACCAGGGATAAGATCATGAGGAAACATCAGACAAACAATCAAACTGAACAAACGTTCTGCGAAGCCAGTGTCCTGTAACCTTCAGCATGTGAAGGTCAAGAAGAGAATGAAGGACTGGAAACTCGTCCATACTAAAAGACACCAGGGAGACACACAACTGGGGAAGATGATTCTCAAGTGGAGTCTTTTAGGACTAACCGGACATTATCGGGATGATGGGTGAAAATGGAGTGAGGTCTGAGGGTTAGATAACAGTAAATATAGATGTCAATCTCCTGATCTGGACAGTTGCACTGATGTTGTATAGGGGACTGTCCTTGTTTGTAGGAAATACCCACTTAAGTATTCGGGGGGCACAAAACATCAGGTTGGCAATATTATTTCCAAATATCCAGAAGTACAAAGTGTTCTTGGCATTGTACTTGCCACACTTCTGAAAGTTTGTGAATATTTTAGAATAAAATTTATTTTTTAAAAGTGATAAGCACCCAGATGCCAGGGGAACCCAAGTTTATGAAATTAATAGCCAAAACCTCACCTGAGACAGGTGAAGCTTCAAAAGAACTCCATTTAAACTATTCAGACAGATGAGAGATTTTCTTTTTTCACACTGGATCAGGGAAATATACAATGAAACCCTATTGGTCAGTTTCCTGGAATAGCAATATTCTGGAAGGTTGTGTCGAATATATACTGACTTCTAACCTTCCAGTGTCTGTCATCATGGGTGGAAAGAAGACGTGGTTCAGAATAAGACCCAGGGTCTGAATGTCATTTTCACCACTTCCTAAATACGCTGCGTTGGGCAATTGCTTACCCTCCCTAAGTCTTGGTTTCCTTGATTATAAAATGGAGATAATAATATTTACTTCACGGTATTGTTGGAAGAATTAAATACAATAATGGGTGTGAACCTGCCTACATACCAACTGACATTGGAGCACAAAGGTTTTTCTTTTGTTTTTAATTGCACAACAATTTAATCTTATATAACCCAACAAGTTCCTTTGACGCTGACACAATTTCTCCTGCTTACGGGTGGACGCGGTTGCCATTTAGTCACTCATCCTTATTCATTTACGCACTTAATGTTTGACAAATACTTGCTGAGAGTCCACTGCACAGGGTACTTACTATGTTCTGAGTCAGAAAGAATAAACCCCAAGTTACCTTTTTTTTTCCCTATAGAGAGGAAGACGCAGTGGAAACAATGCTTTACATACAGCTGTGAATTATGAATTTAAAATCAGTTTACTAATCCAGGCAAGGGTGTGTTTGCATTTCATTCCCTCTCTCTTATTGTAGCTATTGGGTCCACCCACTTCTCCATCACATCCATATTTATTTTCCAATGAGTTCTGAAAGAGTTCCAAGGGAGAGCAAGAGACAGGGAATGCAGCTGACGTCTGCCTCCCCCTGGGAATTAGGTCACTCCTTGATCTAATTCCTCCTGACATTTTCCACATTGCATTTTCTGCTCTTCTTCAAAATACATCCCTCTCAGAAGACGAATGTACTTATTGACTACCTGGGACAATCTTGGCAACAGTTGCAACTGGTCATGTGTAGAGCCCTAAAAAAAAAAAAAAAAAAAGCAAGCAAACAAAATATGGAGACCTATCCCATAAGGTCTCCAGAGCACAAAGGGGCTGGTTCTGGAACACAAAGACCCAGGGGTTTCTCTTCAAGCCCCACTTAGGCAAGGCAGAGGGCTTATTTCCCATCTTTAGGCCATTGGCAATTTTGTTTGCTTAAGCTTAATTGTTCCCGGATACTGAGAGGGTACAGAAGGTATGTTTGATTTTAATGACTCTTGGCCTAGATTTAACATCCTCTCTGAAAAAATTACCAATGCACACACATGCAAATAGACAGGTTTTTGTTTTATGTATTTTTCCCCTGAAGAAATGTGCGTGGAGGGGAAATGCAGGTAAAATCCAGCTACGCGGCCAGGGCCCTTCCTGTGAGCGGCAGAGCAGCTAGCATGCATGGCTGCTGTTGGTCAGAGCAGAGCACACAGTAGCTGTGCCCTCAGGAGAATCATCCACACCTCTCCCTGCTCTTGCATCTCCCCCTTACCCTGCTGCCCCCTGCAATCCCACTTCTCCTCCCCCATCCAAAACTGCTCTAGACAGGTGGCATAGAACTGGGGACACCCACCCCTCTGACTGCCCAAAAACAGAAGAATTGTAACTGCCAGAACCGTGGCGGGGCTCTCAGAAGTGCATGAAATCAGCTAAGTAAATTGTGAAATAACTGTTGTGTGACAGCATCAGATCACATCGTACAGTTGAGGTCCCCTGGAGGGGGGAGGCAATCTCCACCCTCCCTCCCACCCCCAATGTGTAGTCGCCCCTGTGTGCAGGATGCGCCCCTCACCTGCCCAGCCCAGGGCTCACCTCAGTTCTCACCGCAGTACCTGGTACAGTTGGCCTCCCCTGAGAAGCCCTCTCATCCATGCCTCCCATCCCCTCCACCCCCTCAACCCACCCCCAAACATCCTGCAGCCCCCCACTTCACTCCCACTCCCCCACTCTCCTTTCTTTTTCAGGCTCCCCTTTCTCTGGCCTCCCTTTAAAAGTTGGTGTAACCCAGGCCTGGGAGAGAGAGCAAAGTGCCAGCCATGTCAGAGTCTCTGAGATGGGTAAATAAATTTTGAAAAAGCATATTGGACAGTATAACTTAATATTTAATAAAGGAAAGAGATGTCTATTTTTTAAAAATATAAATCCTTACAGGCAAAGCTCTGCAAAATCTCCTTGGTTGTGAGAAATGATGTAGATTCTTGGCTGTGCCCATGACCCACAGAGTTCTGTCCATTTGTTTTTCTGTTTTGTTTTCTTTTTTCCCGGGGGCTATGTTTACCAAAACAGGATATGTGCTGTGTGTAAGGTTGAGAAATTCTGTTCTCAATAACCTCATCCACTCCCACGGCTTCGATTATATGTATAAACCGACAACTCCCAGTGCTCTATCTCCATCCCAGATCTCTCTGTGGAGCCTCTGATCCACCTATGGACTGCTTATGAGATCTTTCCACTTGCAAATCTCCAACCTAACAGGTCTGAAGGTGAGCTCACCATTTCCCCCACACCCTGCTTCTGGTCTCTGCAAGTGACACCAGGGTCCACCCCCTCACCCAGGCCAGGGACTGGGGATGCTCCCCTTCCCCTTGCTCTTCCCATGCAAGGGGCTCCTCTAAACCATCTCTTAGGTCCATTGTCTCCTTTCCTGCACTGCAGACACAGCCTCAGCTCAGCACCCCCCTCCAGGGTCTCTTAGGAAAGAACAGCCTCCCAACTGGGTTCCTTGATTTCAGATTCTCCCTCCTGCCTATCTCCCAAGCTGTTGCAAAATGGCCTATCTAAAATACAGGTTTACGCAGTTGATTCGTTCCCTTGTTTACAGTACTCTGGTGGCCCCTTGTTGCTTACAGAATATACTTTCATGTTCTTAGAACAACCGTGGAAGGCTCATCGGAGTAAACTCCTACCTTCCCTGCTTTTCCTTCCAGCGCTCCTTCAAATTCCACTTTCTAGCCACCTTGTCCCTGCATGTCCCCACACTCTTTCCTACTGCAGACTTTCATGCCGAGAATTCTTGCCTCCCACCTAGCTACATCGTGAACTCCTATACTTCCTGCAGAACCCAGCTGAGTGCCACCTTCTGTGTCGAGCCTTTCCAAATTTCTCCAGGTAAAAATAATTGTTCCTTTCATTGTTTTCCTGCTGTACTTCCTACAGTTTTCATTAAGCCCTTATCATTTTGCAAATTTAATTCTTTTGTTAGTGTCTATCTTTCCCTGTATATCACAACCCCTTTCAGTACAGAAGCTGAAGCAGCATCTACATCTGTTCCTGAAGACTCTAAAACAGAGCCTAGTACAGAGTAGGGAAGGAATGAATGAATGATAATCTCAGGGTTCCTGCTGCCTTTGCCCAGCATTATTGTTCTCTCAAGTCCTCTGGGACATAAATAGGGCTAGACAGATCATAAAGGATTGCAATATCTTTGCATTAGCTCTCTAATGCTGGATAACAAATTATCCCAAATTTAGTAGCTTAAAAAAGCAATCATCATTTATGATCTCTTTGTGAATAGGGAATTTGGACAAGACACACATCCTGTCCTCATGAAGTCTGAGGCCTCAACTGGAAGACTCAAAGGCTGGGGGCTAGAATTATCTCAAGGCTCATTTTCTCACACACTGACATTGACTGCCAGCTGGGGTTTAACTCAGACTGTCAGCCAGAGCATTTCCATGTGGCTTTTCCATGTGGCCTGAGCTTCCTCACAACAGAGTGAATGGATTACAAGGACAAGTGTCCTAAGAATGAGAAAAAAAGCTGGTGGAAACCACACGGCCTTTCATGACCTCACATGACTTCTGCCACATTCTATTGATCAAGACAGTTATAAAGGTGCATCCAGGACCAAGGGAAGGGAACATAGAGCCCACTTATTGATGGAAGAATGCTAACATTGTAATAAGAACACGTGGCATGGCATATATATTGGTGTGGCCATATTTGGAAAATATCTGCCACAATCTTCAAGGAACACCACCCTCTGCTCTTGCGTGGACACTAACCTTAATCTCATGAGGCACTGGGAGCAGGTTATACAAATAACCCTAAATGCCTCCCCAACTTTGTCATGAACATTTGTGCTCCTAATGTCAGATAGGAGCTTTCCATCCCATTAGCCAGAGCCCTGTCCCCTCAGGGACACACAACTATGCTAGGAGAACTGAAAGCCATTAGGTAGGCTCCATTTGTTAAATTCATTCACAAAAGACTGACTGTGCCAGGGCCGACAGATGGGTCAGAAGCAGTGCCTGCTCTCCAGAAGAAAATATGTTCAAAACCACGTCTTGCTGCTACAAGTACACCGCCACTCTAGAACCAAGTCAGTGCACTTGCACTTCCTTTACCCCTTGAAATAGAACCTTGGTCCCACATGCAAAATGGACTCTGAAGATATGGCCTGTCATGCCAGAGTCCAGGGACAAGCACATTTCAGGCTTCCAAGCTGAGGCTCTCTATTGCGCAAGGAAAAATTAACTAACCACCATAAAAATAGAGCAGATAAAACATTATAAGTGATCAGAATGTATAGATATTATGAAATTCAGTTTCCTTAGAATGATAAAATTACAATTTGGGGGCCAATCCCTGCCAGGAGCCTACTTTTGTAAATAAAGTTTTATTGAAACATAGCCCTGTCCATTGATTTAAGTATGGTCTGTGGCTACTTCCATGGGTCATAGTTGAGTAGTTGCAGCAGAGATCGTGTGGCCCCACAAAACTAAAATATTGAATACCTAGCCTTTACTGAAAAGTTTACTGTCCTTGCTCTGGAGACCTGACTAAATCTGTTTCCTTGCTTGCATAAATGACAGTGGTGCTATTTATCGTGCATCACTTCCATGCCAGTTTCTGGGGTAAGAATTCTTACATGTGTTACCTTTAAACTTTATATAGAGCCACCCAGGAAATAGCACTATCCTCATCTTGCAGCTAGAGAAAACCAAGACTTGAAGAAATAAAAGATCTGCACAAAGCCATGACCAGCCAGTGGTGAAATTCAAACCTAGGTGAGCATGATTGCAAAGGCCATGCTCTTGACACCATCAATAAAAGCACAGGGAACAGGCCCTGCTGCTTGCTGGCTGTCTGGGTGAGAAACAACTGCTATTCTTGCTGGAATCTAGAAGCTGCCGTACATGATCATTAGCCTAAGGAGTCTGCACTCGAGCAGAACCACTTTCCCCAAATGACTGCTTGTGGCAGAGATGACTCATCCATCACTCGGCGAGGCGGGGATCCCAAGGGTTGCCCCCTTGAAGCTGTTGGAACGAATGGAGAGAGATGGGTCACCCAAACCCACAGCCAGAACTGCCCAACCTGCTCAGGCAGGAGACGTGGAGCAGCAGCCACAGAACTGTGTAGACTCCACCACCTCCCTCAGAACACCTCAACTTGGAAGGGTTGCCCAGGCCATATGGAGGATCAGAAAGAGCCCAGTGATGACAGGAAGTCTCTATCTGGAGAGCAGTCACTATTGCCATGATGCTCCCACTAGCACTTGCCAAACTCTGTGGGTCTCGGTGTCAACTGGGAACTCTGTTTTCCTCCTCCTGTGAAAGACCGTGAGGGGCTCTGACTGTCTGAAAGCCACCATGGGAGCAAGTTATCACCCATGGGGAAGAAAGAGGATGGCCTTCACGAGAGCAAAAAGCCATTTGGGAGTGAAGACCCAGTGAGTGCGGAGCTCAGGACAAAAGACTTAGCCCAAAGGAAGTGTGCCTGGAAAGCAGCAGGTCTGGGTTCATGTGTACTTGTAAATGTTTTCTGGAAGCTTCTGGGAGGTTCTCAGAATGGGTGAGGTTAACCTTCCAGGAGCACTGAGAATTGTCTTCCAATACCAGCCCTTCCAAGTGGTTTTATTGCCCTTGGTTAAACAGTGGTAATCCCTTTAAGGCAAAAACAAACTTATTAATGCCAGATGGCCAGCTGAGGGGACATTCCAAGAGCTGAATGTGGTATCCAGTGTAAGATTCAGCGTACCCACTGTGCAGATCCACTGTGAAGACCAAATGCATTAAGCTTATGATCTCAGCAGGAGTTTGTTCAATCATTGATTGATTCAGGAAGTGTTTGTTGAGTTTCTACAGTGTCAAGCCTCATTCCTTTTTGCTAGGGATACAAAGGGGATTAGGCATATCCTTGTTCAGTTCTGTAGGATGGACAAACAAATACACAAGAACCACAGTGTGATGAGTACTGGGACAGAGGGATGGTGAGCAGGAGAAAGGAACACTACCTCTGATGAGACCAAGAATGGGACAGTAAGACTGTCAACACTACCAAACACTTGTCTGAGTTATGTGGCGGTGTGTAAGTTTAGCACCTTACTTAACTTCTTTATGCTTCAGTTCCTTGTCTGTAAAATGGAAAAAAAAAAAAAAAAAACAATTATTTCCTTAGAATTTTGTTGTAAGTATTAAATGTCAATATACATAAAGTAGTTAGAGCAGCACCTGGCATGTCCTGAGTGTCACTTGAGAACTGTCATTATAAAATGTTCACCTTGCACTACTACGTCCTGTTCTAAGTGTTTTTGCATGAATCAACAACCTACACAGTAGGGACTCTTGTTGACTCTATTTTATGGGTGTACAAGGAAGTACAAGGAAGTTGCATAGGTTCTAAGTCCTGGGGAAGGGATTTGAACCCAGGCAGTCAGGTTCCCAGGTCTGTGCTCTTGACCTAATACAATTCTGCCTCAGGACCCAGCACAGAATGGGGACAGGTGAGTGGGATCATTCCAGAAAACATAACACTGGAGTTGGTGACATCTGATAGCTGCAAGGAGGGGAGTGGAATAGCTATGTGTCACCTGACATAGAGTTCAAGGGCATTGGCTTGGGCATTAGAGCCCCCACTCCACCATTCACCAGGAATATAAGCTCTAGTGAATTGCATAGTATCTACACCTCAGTTTTCCCGTATGTAAAACGGGTACTACCATTCCTATGATGAAAGGCTGTTGTGCAGATGAAATGAACTCACAAGTGTAAAGCACTTAGGATGTTATCTGACACATGAGAAATATACAATAAGTAGAGGCTGTTTTAAAGTTTCACTCGTCACCGGCTACCTTGTATCCCTTTCACTTTCATTCTTTCTCATTCCTGCCCCTAACTACGACCCCACCCATTCTCTTTATGGAACACTGGTAGTTAGGTGTACTTTTCTGACTTCATTTGCCCAGAAAATACTCTTTTAGTTTTCTCCATCCCCTCTGGGACCTCATTCACCATTTCCTTCCCAGGTTTCTCTTCTGTTCATCCTCAGAAATGCAGGTTTCTGTAGGTTCCACTGTTGGTCATCTCTCTGCCCATTCTACACAGTCTGCTGGGTAATCTGTGTCTTCATACACTGAAAGCTCCTGAGCCTGTATGTCCCAAGCAGATCGTTCTTTCAAGCCCTTGACCCACATTTCCATCTACCACCTCCACTTGGAGGTCCCAGTGCTGCATATCCAAAGGAATCATCCTATTCATCCCCAAACCTACTCTTCCTCCTGGCCTCCGGCACCACCACCCTCCCAGCTGCCCAAGCTAGAAACTGGGAGTTGTTCTAGAATCCTCTTACCATTCCTCCTCCATAACTAATCAGTCACAGAGTTTGATTGATTCCACTTTCTTTGGCCCCTTCTCTCCAGCTCCACGGACCCTGTCTAGTTTAGCTCAGCTGTGACTTTCATAGTCTTGGGCTGGCTCCCTAATAAAGTTCTTTCTCACCAGCCTTTTACCCCCCTTTAATCCATCC
The DNA here is from genome assembly GCA_007922815.1 of Macrotus californicus. Taxonomy (NCBI): domain Eukaryota; kingdom Metazoa; phylum Chordata; class Mammalia; order Chiroptera; family Phyllostomidae; genus Macrotus; species Macrotus californicus. The sequence continues at coordinate 131,114 of VMDR010001148.1, forward strand.
TCGACATCAGAGGTTGACAAACTTTTTTGTAAAGGACCAGACTGTAAATATCTTATACATTGAGGCCATTGGATCTCTGTCACAGGTAGACACCTATGCCATTATAGTGTGTAAGCAATGACAGACAACATTCAAGTGAATGTGTGTGGCTGTGTTCCAATAACATTTCATTTAGAAAATCAGGAGCTGCGAGGATTTGTCTCGAGCCATAGTTTGCCAACCCTTGTTCTATATTATTGCCCAAGTGTCCTTTCTATGGAAGACTAAGAGACTCTCTGTTTAAAATCCTTCATTGACCTCCCAACACAATGCAGACTCTCTTGGGTGTTCCAGGCTGTCTTAGGTGACATGAATTCTGTCTCCATTTAATCCCTGAAACTTTGCCCTACACATTAGGACTGGACAGGTGCCATTCGGCATAACAGGCCATGAGGAATAGTAACCAAAATATAAACAAATCTCAAAATGTATGACACCAAGCTCCTACTAAATGGAGTTATGGAGCTGTACTTGCTAATTCAACAAAGATTAACTGTGCACCTGTTATATACCACACAATGTGCTGGGTCCTGAATATTTAGAGCTATGGTCTCTGCTCACGAGATGCTCACTTTTGGTGAGACCCACTTTAACAGGACAAAACAAGTCTTACAGGAATACAGTGCAATTCTGACATAATTGTACACAAACATTCACAGTCTGGTGCTTACTTTTCTAGCCTAATTTCTCCTCACTTTCCAGTGCTCTTGTGCTCCAGCCACACAAATCTCTCCCCTTCCAGGACCATTCACAAGTCTGCAAATTTGCCTATTCTTTTTCCTCAGCTGGAATTGCTTTCTCTGCATTCTTCTGCAGCTGCCAAGTTCTCTGTTGCTCATCATGTCTTGCCCAGACCTAACTCATTGGTGAATGTCCCTGACAGCTAGCAAGTCAACAAATCTGAATGAACAAAGGCCCAATTCAATTATCTACCTTCTGTGAAGCCCGCCTTGATTTTTTTCAAGCAGAATTATTCTGTTGCTTCTCCATAATTCCATAGCCCTTTGTCCATATCTTCTTCAAAGCATGTGGTGCACTGCACTAAAATTTCTGACTTAAGTGTCTCTTGTCCCAACTCTCAGCTCCTTAAGAGTAAGGGTAATGTATTACATATGTTTGTATGTATCAGTCACTTCCCTAATACCTGTACACTTTCTCTGGAATCATCATTGCTTGATATATATTTTCTGCTCCATAACTGATTAATAAAACAATGAATATAAAAATGAATAAATAATGGATATAAAAATCATACAAAGATGAGAGAATTCATCCTTACTAGGGAAATCGGGAGAAGCTACATAGAGAAGATGGCATAAGAATCGAACCTTGAGAAATTATTAGAAGTGTGTCTACTAAACAGGAGAGGGAAAGGCACGCCAAGAGAGAAACAGTTTGAGCAAAGGTAAGGTGGAATGAAAGGATGTGACAGATTTGGGGAATGGTGGCTACACTGATATGGCCGGAGCTAAAGAAAAGTGGGCCATTATGAGGCTGTATAGGAAGGTGGGGGTGGGGACAAATGATTAAGGTCTCCATGGTTCCTCTGAGGGGTACAGAATTTATCATGGGAACAAAGGAGAGCCACTGCAGGGGAGTGACATCAGATGTGCACTCTAGAAAGGTAAGTGTGAGCTAATTACGGAAGAAAGATTGGAAACCAGGAGATTCTTCTGAGGCTGCTACCCGGTCCCTGCGTAGGGGGCCAATGGAGAGGATCTGGACTAAGACGGTGAATGTGGAGGTGGAGAAGAGGGATGGCTCAGTAGCTCTTTGGGAGATGACTCACAAGGAGCTCTGATTTTGTAGGAAAAGAGGCCCAGACATAGAGAGAAGGGAACCGATGAGAATGTAAACTAAAAGAAGTGGAATCAGAGCATTGGGTGATCTGAATTGCCAAGGCATCAGCCTTCTAGAAGGAAACGGTACAAACTCAAAAGTCAAGGAGGTGTTATTGTGAATAGGGAACCCAACTAGGGAAACATTCCCTCCACATTTTATGGGAATTAGAAGCCTGGTGAGGAAAACTGGGTTCTTGGCTGAGATTCACAGTGAGCTGATGACCAAGAGCAACACGTGCATGACTAACAACCTCATAATAGGCTCTTCCTTAGGAGATGTAATGGGAGCCTCGCTGACAGATGTGACAGGTGTTCTCAGCAATCCTCAGGGAGTGACAACTGCAGAGCTCACGTACATCCTTGCTGTTGGTGTGTGAGCACGCTAGGTTCCTCAAGCATCCAGAAAGTTTCTTTTGCCCATTTGGAAAGCTGATCCTAATACCTTAGCTGTGAGACCTTATGAGAGCCTGACCTCCCTGCTGGGGATCATTTTCTTTATCTGCAAGTTAGAGATAACAGCACAAGCTACTTCGAAATGCGATTGGGAGAAACTGATGAGAAAGCAGATGTGAAACTAGGTTCTCAGTAGCCTAAAAAGCATTAAGAAATGTTGGGGGTTAGCATTATTTTATAAACCAAGAACTGTACCTGGAATTTATTTCCCCACATTTTTTGAGAAAAATGTGATCTGTTTCTCTATTTTTTGTGCGTGTGCATACCATCCAAAGTGTTAGCACTATTTTTCCTGACAGAGAATAATTTCCTCTGTTAAAAGGGAAGTGATGCTTTGCTGGAGACAAACACATCAGGAAATTTGAGTGTGGTCTTCCCGATGCCACTCAGAGGCCAAGGAGAACCCACCTGTATCTGCGATGACTCTGAATAGGCAGGAGGCAAATGGAGCTGACCATGAGGCAAGGAGAGGAGAGTTCTGTAGTGCATCTTCTCTTAGAAGATTCTTAAGGAAGCTTCCAATGGCTTCGCACATCCCTACAAAAGCTTGGAAACAAAGAGGTGAAAGAACACCTCAGCATCTTAGAATGTGCCACCTCTGATTAAAAATTGATAGCTATGGGGAAGAACTGCAAAAACAGAGGTGAGGAAGAACTGGAGAAAACTTGTTTTAATTTGTAACTATTCACCAGGCTATTTTTTCCTTTGTGACAGTATCTTATGTTCATGAGTCTGTTTAGAAAAATATTTCCACTCTCATTATTCTACTTCGTCCTCACCCTAAGCCATGAAGGTGGATTATTAGTGTTATCATGGTTGTTCTCATTTAAGAGCAGAATAAACAGAAGCTCCGAGTGACATGCAGTCAACAGCAGGCCTGTGACACTGGATGCCCAGCACACCACTCTTCCTGCACTCAACAAGACAGCAACCTCCCCAAACACATGGCCATGACCTCTGTTTCTCTTAATGCCCCACCTGCTGCTCCCAATAGACACTTAAAGTGCTTCCTAATTCAACTGTCTTGTTTGGTTCTATGTGTGTTCATGCCACACACCGATGGTGGGTACCAGATAAGTGCTGCTGTGGATAGTGAAGGATTTTATACGAACGAAACTCTGCTTGAAACCTGGTAGGGGAGGGTGTGAGGAGAAGAAACCGTAGTCATTTAGGATCGAACCTATGGAAAGAAACATAAGCAGAAAACATCATTTGAAGAAACTGAACCAATAGTTGTTACCAGTGAAGGAAGGATGCCAAAGAGATAACAGAGGAGGCCTGAGGCCACTTCCTCTAGGTCAGTGGCTCTCCAAAGAAGGTGTCCAGCAGAGTCATCTGGAGAGCCACTGAAGAACGCAGAGGCCCGGGCTTTGTGAAATAAGTAGGACCCGGTATTTTACCAGCTTGTCCCAGGGTAATTCTGACATTGACCAAAGTTTGAGGACCACTGTTCGCGCAGATTTTCTCAGTAGCCAGTGGCTCTGAATTTTCCCTGTTTCTTCCCTGACATGGTAAAGGGAATAGAGCTCCCAATGGAGGTCAGTGGTTGACCTCTCTGCCTATTAGGGGCACTGCCTATGTGTGAATCCACAGTCCTCAGTCAAGGTTGCCAGTGTCTAGCTTAGGACATGAGGATGGGAAAGCTGCCATGGGGTGAAGCTCTCTGGGGGGGCTCCATCTACTGTGTGAAGGACATTGTCCCAGTTACACTTGTGATGCCTTCCCTAAAACGTGCATTTGCTCTTAAAACAATGTTCTGTTCAGTCAACATTGACTAAGCCACTTCCATGTACCAAGAACTGGGTCAGTCCCAGAGGTGAACCAGGCAATTTCTTACCTTCAAGGCTGGTAGGAGAGACCAGAGATCTGTGGAATAACACTATAAATCCTGTAAGAAAGACAAGGGCCCGTGGAGGGAAGACTAACATAGCCAGAGCTGGGGAAAGGCTCCTAGAGGAAGTGACATTTGAAAAGTACAAGCACACCAGACGAGGAAGGGGAAGCAAAGTCTTGGTAGAGAAACCAGCTGATGGCAAGGCCAGGGGTATGCACTGAGCAGGGCACAACTAATAGACTGGTGTGGTTGAGGGGCAGGTGTCAGGGACAGCAAGGAGGACAGGCGGGGTCAGACCTGAAAGGCCTTGAATACCATCCACAAGGGTTCAGGCTTATCTTAAACAACAGAGAGGATTTCCTTTTCTTTACTACCTCCCTCTCCCACTATTTTCCTCTCTGTTTTTCTCCCTCTCCCCTTTAGGAAGCTAGAGAAGAGGGAAAAGCAGAGGAAGGGAGGGGGATCAAAGGGAGAAAGGAGAGAAGAAGAGAGACATTCCAGTTCCTTTTTGTGGGTGGCCCCGCCTTGAAATGTTGCTGCTTGTGTTTTATAAGGAATTAGCAATCTAATGATTCCTGGCTTCACAAGACACTGAAGTGCTGAACTTCAACCTAAGAGGGCTTGGGCACAGCTCTGGGTGACACGGTTCAGGAGGACCAGTACAGTCTAGAGTCTTGGTTCCCAGCCTCTTGACCTCAAATGTCATCCTTCGTCTGCTGTGGTTTTACTTAGACTTGTGATGTCTATTGATTGAGAAAACACAAAAGGGAAAAAAACCTGCTGTTAATTCAAGAGCATTCCAAAGTAAATTTGTATTTGCCCTGTACAGTAGCATGCACGCATTTGAAAATCCAAGAGTGTACAATAATCTCCATCAAGAGGCAAATAACACACTTGGACAAATATCTGTAACTTATGTGATTGGCCAAGGACTAATGTCTTAATATATAAGCAGTTCTTGCAAATTAATAAGAAAAAAAAAAAGAATGGGTAAGGGACACTTATAATGGTGTTCACAGAAAAAGAAATAGAAATATATTAATTTCTCTCATAATATATATATGGAATACCATTTTTTTAACTTAGTAGAGTAACAAAGATTAAAATGTTTGATAATCATAATGTGGAAAGGGGCGTCAAAAGAAAAACACTTTCATTTGACATTGAAAAAAGGTAAATGAGAACAGATTATTTGAAAAGCAATTTGACTATGTCAATCTAAATTTAAAATATACTTTTGCTTGACACAGAAATTCCATTTCAAGAAATTGATGCTACATATAAAATCACACATGATCACCCTGGTCAGGTGGCTCAGTTGGCTGGAGCATCATCCCCTACAGCAAAAGGTTGCAGGTTCAATTCCTGGTCAGGACACATACCTAGGTTGTGGTTCAGTCCCCAGTCAGGGTGTATATAGGAGGCAACTGATCAATATTTCTCTCTCTCTCTCTCTCTCTCTCTCTCTCTCAAATCAATAAACATATCCTTGAGTGAGGATATAAATAAATAAATAAATAAATAAATATCACATGTGTTCACAAAGAATGTTGAATGACTGGACTCAATAAAGGGCGATTATAATGCAATTTCATTTGTTCTCACACTGTGAACTCATTCATCTGATCCTTTAATTCACAAAAAGTCTCTGTAATTTTAAAGCACTCTCCAGTGTATTGACCAGTACGTGTAACAAATTTCATCTGATATACTCTTCTTCAAGAAAGCAGGGTTCTCTTGCTCTTTCCCAACCCCCTCAGGCCACCCTAGCCTCTCCTTACCATCTTATGCTTCCCAACTCAGGTCCCAGGAACTGAGGCCACACTCTAGGAGAGTTCCCTCTAAGCCTTCGTCAGAATCAAACCAACTCACTCATGGGAGGCAAGGGTGGAGAGGGACAGGAGAGACACAGTGACAACACTCTCCAAAGAAGCTCTCCCTTCCCAGCCTGTCCAACCTGCACTACCTCCTGAAGGCTGTAGTCAGGGGATGGCCTATGCCAGCAGAACGGCTGTACAGTCCCAACAGGGTCTGCCTGGGTGGTCCAGCCCCTCCTTTAGGATTCAGGGAGAGGTATTCAGTACTGACTGTATCATTTCTAGGGACCTGGGGCCTTGGCCAGAAACTGACATTAAAAGAGTCCCATTTTAACATTCATTTGTGTGTGTGTGTATGTGTGTGTGTGCACAGTGGTGAGCACTGTAGGCTCCCAGAAATTCTGGGAAGTAGGATGGTGAGCAGACCTACTAGTCATTGTATAGTTTGTTTTATAAGTTTTGAATTTTTACCATTATAATGTTAGTTTCATAATTTTAAAATCTATTATTAAAGAAAAAAATAAAGATAAGCATAGCACTTTGTGTTGTTCTTTAGAAAGCATTGTTTTTATTTCCCAAAGCAATATAATTTCATTCAAAGAATTTAGAAATACACAAAGAAAAAAGAAGATAGCTATAGAATATATCTATAATGAAAAAAATAAAAAATATATAGCCTGTAAAAAATTTTTTAAATCCAGCTCCTATCCTCTCTCTGCCCTGAAAGATCAGCACTCATAACAGTTAAGTGTTTATCTTCTTCCAGGTGTTTCTACATGACTTTACAATGTCTAATTTTCTTTAATCCAAAAGTGGAATCACATGACACAGAATGTTCTTAAGTCTGATTGTTTTTTCACTTTGAAATATGCCTTGGACCACATTCCATGCTGGCGCAGAGACTCACTCCACTCTTTCTCATCCTGGAAACAGCTTACCTCTGTGTGTCCCCAACACATACACAGGTTACTTGACCCTAACTCGAGACTGCTGTTCTTTCAAGCAAAGCTGTAGTGACCACCCTATGCCCATTTGCACACTAGAACATCATTCTCATCTCATAGATACCTTAAGTAGAATTCCTGGGGTATGCAATGTGTTGACAGGTACCTAGAATTCTACCCAACTCCTCTTTCTGCCTGCCCATCAACATACCTCCCTTTTTGACAACTGTAGCAACCTGAGCCACCCTCTTGATGGAATTATAAACACTGACTTACAAACTCAAAACCTACAGACTGGGACCCATGGACCATGCTGGTGCTTCCCCACTGGGACATGATTATCCCTGCAGCTATCCAGCACAAGAAGACAAAGGAATGAAAAGCAACATCCTATTTTTATTTCATGATAGATTAAATTTGGAATAAAAAGCAGAGTCTGCATTATCATCACTAAGAGAAAACATAAATCACTCATGAAATGTCTTGCTTGCATCCAGCAACTTCAAGGGGTATGCCTCTGACCCCTTGTGGGATCCCTGTTCACTCTCTTCTACCCTTTGAAAACCCCATTGAAACTTCTCCAACTTTAAGGAAAAGAGGAGTCAATAGCTAGGACTATGAAGGTTCTGGATGCCATGTGAGAAAGGAATGAAAGCCCCTTGTCTGGAGTTTGGAGAAAAAAACAGCTAGGGAGTAATGAGGGTTGTCATCAAAAATCTCGAAGGGCTGTCCCAAGGACGAAGAAGCAGGCAAATTGTAGAACAGAGCAAAAATCTGGAGTAACAGGCAAGCAGGTTTTCAAGCTAGACAACACAGAACTTTCTTAGCCATCAGAACCGTCCAGAGTTTCCAGGGAAAGCATTCACAGCAGCCAAAACTAGAGTCACTGACATCTATAGAAGCCAAGAAAGACAGAGAACAGTGTGCATCATAGTGTAAATGGTGCTGCCTGAAGAAGTCTGCTGGCTATCACCAAAGAGCCACAACAGTCTCTATTTATTTTATTATTTTTGTGAAATGCCCTATGCCAGGATTTGGCCAACACTTTCCAAAAATCTGATGTGATTCAGACAGGTAAGTAATCTCTCACAGAAGGTTTGTATCAAGCAAGCACAGAGACAGAGAGATGTATAAACCGTGGTGCCAGTGCACTCATTTACAAGAAGACAGCCATCAGGTAGACCAGAAATTCAAGTCACCCTCATCAAATAGCCCCATCCCCCTGGCAAAAAGACTCAGATGTCTAGTGGTGCCCATGTTGTTGTAATTGTCAAAGTCTACTGGCCAAGACTCTGGCTTGGATGATGCCAGGATGAGCTCTGCCCAGGCAGTGCTGTGACTTCTCTCAATCCTCACTTGCGTGGATGATGAAACCCCCTTCAGAATGTTCCACACTATCTTCTAATAAATACCTCAATACTGTCATTTGCAAGTCCTGCTGTTCTGGGAGACTCTTTTTTAAAGTAACTTTATAAATTTCCACTCTGGCTTATTGGGTTTGAATTACATGTCTCACTCTCATAGAACAGATCCTGTTTAAAAAAATCACTTGCATAGGTGAGTACAGGGAACTCTCATGCACTTGCTTACTGAATGTTATACCAAGAGGCAGTATCGTGTCATGGCTAAGATCACAGACACCCTAACTGAATCCCAGTTCACCACTTACTATGTGACCTTGAGGAAGTTATATAATCTTCCTCTGTTCCAGCTTCCTCTTGTGCAAAGTAGAGATAATGATAATATCTGCTCTAGGGTCTGTGATAAAGATGAATGAGTTCATAAATAAAGTCCTTAGATTATCACCTGTGATTACCAGGCCCCGGTATAACACTTGCCAACATAATCTTCACCATGAGATAAGTCATGTTCTTGTCTCCCCTTTACCTGTGAGAAAGCAGAAGTTCAGCAAGGTCAGATAGAGATGGAATTGACCATGAAGCTAGGGTCCAGTCTGTCAGCCACATCCCACCATAGCCCTCCCACAGACATTGTGGAACCACTTCTCTTCTCTTTTCTTGAGTTGGGGTAAGGTAGGGGGAAGTCTATTTTCATCACTGCAGCTCGTCCTTGAGCAGGAAAAGTGAGCGTGTCCTCTGCCTATGGTTAGGCCAGAGGAGGCTGATGAGAAGCATCAATTGTGCAATTTGAGCAGCTGCTTCGGCAGATGTGTCCACAACTAAATGTAACATGAGTTTCATTTCCAGAGTCAAGAAAGAATACCTATCCCAAAACATCCGCCATGACCTTACCAGAGGTGGACAGGTATGAGCAACAGGGAGGATTTGCTCCAACAAGCAACCCTTATCTTCTTTGTTCTAATGACTGCTGAAGGTACAAAGTTGGTCGGCTTCCCACACAGGCATTGGCTCTGATCATAAAGGTCCCTGGTCTCCCTGAGTTGACAGAATATTTGAACATTGCCTTCAGAATAGTCAACTATGAAAGAGAAAATAATGAGAAAGGGACAGCCCAGTGGCCTTGAGATTGAAGGCTCCAGAAGGAACTCTTACCCACTGGAACAGGGGAAAGCCTGGGTAACTGGACAGCCTTGAATTTCAAGCTGTCCAGAGTTGTTGGTGGGCTGGGGAAGCCATTTAACCTCTCTGACTTTGGTTTTTCTTTTTTTCAAATTGAAGACATTCCTGCCTTGCAGATTTCTTGTAAAACGCTGGGACTCTTATCACAGAGATGTCAGAAACCACCATCAGCCAAGGACAGTCAAAGACTAGGCTAGATAGAATATCTTTTAAAAATCCAGGAAAGCTGCAGGATCAAGGGTGGGAGGTGGCAATGGCTGGGGTTGGAGCGAGTGGCGGGGTGGGAAATAGAGACAACTATACTTGAACAACAATTTTTTTAAAAAAGAAAAATAATCACACGTACAAAAAAGAGACCAAGAAAGCAAAATACATTTTTATATGTCAATCAATTGCAAAGGAAAGAGAGAAAAGGAGCAAATACATTTAGCACCTACTATAGGCCAGAGATCTTATTAGGCCCTTTACCCACATTTAACTTCCCTCCCTCAGACCTCCAGCTCCCCACTGCAAAATTAAAGCAGAGGCTCAAAGGAATGTTTGCAAGTCTCCCCCTTTGCCTACTCATATCCCAACTCTTCCTCCAGGGCTCACCAGACTCCTCAAGCCCACACAGACACCACCCTGGACTGTTTCCTCACATAACAATGACAGCTACCATTTGCTGTGGCCCTGCTCTGTGCCAGACTCTACAATATCTTATCTCACTTCATTTTTCACAATGGCCCTTTTTGGAGAGTATCATCACCCATGTTCTCTGTAGAAGGTAACTGAGGCTCATAGAAGTTAAGTTAAGTGAGAAAGTCAAAGAGTTATAAAAGGTCATTGAGGCTCAGAGAAGTTAAGTAACAGAAAGTCAAATAGTGAGGAACACAGGTGGGCTTTGAACAGAGGTCTATCACCTGGTACTGCTTCCCACCATGACATATTTGCAAAGAATTCAACACCTAGAAAGTACTCAATAAATAAATCCATAACATCAACCCAAATCATAAGCAAAATAGGAAATGGCTTACAATTTTTATGGTACATCCATATAGTAGAATACAGCTCAACCGTCAAAATGCTGTGGTAGAAGAGCAGTTACTAACATATGGAAAGATGTTCTTGATATTGACTAAGGTAAACTACAAAGGAGAATGTACAGTGTAATCCTATTATAGTGCATCTATTATCTAACCATACAGACAGGTACGTGTGTATACACATACCTTACGGAAAAGTGCACCAAAATGTTGACAATATATATGTCTTTGTGATGAGATTGAGAGTGGACTTTGAGCTGTTATTTCTGTATGTTTTTTTTTTCTAAAGTTTTTATAGCAACTATGGCCCTCCTTGGCCTTAAAAGATCATACCTGAACACAACTGAAGAGGTCACATGGAGAGAAGGTGTGTGACAATAAGTAAGCAGGTTGTTTTACTTTCCTTTTTTTTAAGTATATTTTATTGATTATGCTATTACATTTGTCCCACTTTTTCTCCCTTTGTCCCCCTCCACCCGATACTCCCTTCCCTCCAGCATCCCCCCCCCCACTTTAGTTCATGTCCATGGGTCATGCATGTAAGTTCTTTGGCTTCTCCCATTTCCTATACTATTCTTAACATCTCCCTGTCTATTTTGTACCTACCAATTATGATTCTTAATCCCGCCACCATTTCTCCCATTCTCCCCCATTCCCCCCTGCCATAAGCTTATAACCCTCCAAATGATCTCCATGCCTATGATTTTGTTCCTGTTCTGGCTGTTTGCTTAGTTTGTTTTTTTTCTTTTTTAGATTCAGTTGGTGATAGTTGTGAATTTGTTGCCTTTTTAATGTTCATAATTTTGATTACCTTTTTCTTAAATAAGTCCCTTAAACGTTTCATATAGATAAGGGCTTGGTGATGATGAACTCCTTTAGCTTTACCTTGTCTGGGAAGCACTTTATCTGCCCTTCCATTCTAAATGATAGCTTTGTTGGGTACAGTAATCTTGGTTGTAGGTCCTTGCTTTTCATCACTTTGAATACTTCTTGCCTGAAAAATTTCTTTTGAGAAATCAGCTGATAGTCTTATGGGAACTCCTTTGTAGGTAACTCTCTGCTTTTCTCTTGCTGCTTTTAAGATTCTCTCTTTAATCTTTGGCATTTTAATTATGATGTGTCTTGGTGAGGTTCTCTTTGGGTCCAACTTGTTTGGGACTCTCTGTGCTTCCTGGACTTGTATGTCTATCTCCTTCACCAAATCAGAGAAGTTTTCTTTCATTATTTTTTTCAAATAAGTTTTCAATTTCTTGCTCTTCCTCTTCTCCTTCTGGTACCCCTATGATTCAGATGTTGGTACATTTAAAGTCGTCCCAGAGGTTCCTAAGCCTGCCCTCAATTTTTTAATTCTTTTCTCTCCTTTCTGTTCCGGTTGAATGTTTATTTCTTCCTTGTGTTTCAAACTGTTGATTTGAAACCTGGCTTTCCTTCTCTTCACTGTTAGTTCCCTGTGGATTTTTCTTTATTTTACTTAGTGTAGCCTTCATTTCTTCCCTTATGCATTTGCTGTACTCAGTGAGATCTCTAAGCATCCTTATCACCGGTGTTTGGAACTCTACATTGGATAGGTTGGCTGTCTCTGTTTCACTTAGTTCTTTTTCTTGGGTTTTGTTCTGTTCTTTCCTTTGAGCTACATTTCTTTGCCTCCTCAATTTGGCAGCCTCCCTGTGTTTATTTCTGTGTATTAGGTAGAGCTGCTTCAACTCCATCTTGGCGTACTGTCTGCATGAATATTTCTTCTTTAAATGTTTGGTTGTCAGACTTCCACACAGTTCGATTTTCTGGCAGTTCTGGTTGTATTTTTTGTGAAATTAGTTGTGAACCTTCTTATGGTTATGCAAAGAGACAAAGTATGTCTACCTACAACTCCATTCTGGCTAGAAGCCCAACATTGGAATTCTTATGAACTGGGTTCTTGACTAGCTAGAGATAACAGTCATAGGTGCAGGTGCAATAGCCTTATACCTGAGTTAAGGGACAACTCAAAAAAATTCACAAAACTAAAACCAGTTT